>JAZFAU010000037.1:217500-405000 GCA_037178615.1 Dione vanillae | reverse complement strand
GGGGATCTTAACACTAGGTTCCTACTGTTCCTGCGGTTCCCTCTGCCTACCCTACCATGTGCGGGATAAAGCGTGAAGCTAAAAAAATATTTATAGTATAGTATCGTATTATATTAGAAAGACCAAATTGAAATTAGGCACCAATTTTAATATTTTATCGACAGTTATAGGCATGTCGTTTAAATGAGGGTGATTTTTCATTGTAGATTAGGATAGGTTGAAATGAGCAATTCCGACTGTCCAATCATACCCTGCGGCATAGTTTACTGTATCCTATACAGGTAGTAAGTAGGTAACTACCTAGAGGGTAGTATCGAGACAGGTACTGTACTTATGATTATAGAAAGTACTATCCAGCACATCGCACGGGTGGTCTGCGTAAAAGGCGTTTTTCAAGCGGTAAAAATAAAAAAAAAAAAAGGTCAAAATGTTTAATGTGTTTACTATTCAATTGTAATTATATAATAAAAGAGAATGTGAACGTTCATTGCTATTAGTGCAAAATGTATACAGATTATATTTTTTTTAACGTAAAATCGATATGTTTTTATTATAAGACATATCGATTGACAGAAAGGAACTTTTTATATTTTACCAACCTCAGTATACAGGTGTATTATATCTATACACTATGTTGGTTCCATATATATGTTACCATATATATGTATGCATAAGATTAGGCTGAGATTAAAAATGTCAACTTTTTTATTACATTCATATTTTGTGAACGGAACGGAACCAAAGGAACCTAGTGTTAAGACACTCCGTCCCCCGCTTTCTAGCTTTCGAGGCATTGCGTGTTATGTTGCGGAATACAACGCAGCGCTGCCTAGTTGCCAGAGCGAAGAAAATGGAACCATCGACAATGTTGTGAAATCTATAATTATTATAACTATAATTACAAAGATTAACCCCAAAATATAATTATATAATTATATAATTGTAAACATTCTCAATAAAACAATTTAACCGGATTAATCGCGTACATTAACATATTTTTTGTGAAACCCGACGTTTCGAACACTTTGCAGTAGTCCGTGGTCACGAGTGGTGGTCACGGTCAAAGTGTGTGTTGTAAACATTCCCAAAAGAAGAATTATTATATAAATATTATTTTGCCTCTCTATTAAAACAAAGTATATCTTAGCTCTCCACTACGCACTGTAAAATTTACTGAGATCATTAGAAAACTAGATCATATTTTTATATACGGAACCACTTTATTTCACCTACCGTGTAAACCTCATGCCTAAAATCATTTCATCATCATCAATAGACTCTTAAAGTCAATTTTTTTCATAGTAAAATAATTTTATTATAATAATTTATAAGAAGTTACGTACTTCTTTTTTTGAACGTCAAACAATTTATTTAATTTACCACCACTTCGCTGAAGTTAGCCTCATCCAGCGAGATATTCTCTGTTTTTTTTTAATTTGCCAAAAATGTAAGCCCAAAAATAAATTCTATAAGTTTTAGTCCATTCCTCTCTATCCAGAAGCTTTACTTTCCACTTCTCGAAGCTTTAACTGTTGTGGTTTTTGGTAACTGCATCATGCCACCTAAAGCTTTTCACCTAAATCTCCACATCCTGCGTTTACCACCTAGATTAAGCTCTGTCATCGTAAATTTGAAACTAAGCTAGCTAAAAAAGCTAAGAAAGCTACTTACTTTGCTAAAGTATCCTACGATATGGCAGCCATCAGTATCGGCACAAGTCATCACGTAGAAAAGGAAGGGCTCGACGTCGTAGTACAAGGTTTTGTGGTCGAGGAAGAACTTTGCGAGGAGACACAGCTGTTGGCAGTAGTGTTTGTGCTTGCGACCGTCCACCTGCCACACTGAGAGGTTGTCCTTCCTATATACCTATAGGGACATAGAACATAATATACACGATATCTTAGCATAATCCTTAAATTAAAGCATAGTTTTAGCTATTATTTATACACTGGTAAAATTGTAAAACAAGTAAATATTGTAAAAGTAGCAAGAAGGTAAATAATTAAATTATCGTTTTAAAATTTAACAACATTTGTCAAGTATGACGTCAGTGTCATATCCTGTACATTTTTTTTTAACTTCACGCTTTATCCCGCACATGGCAAGGCAGGCAGAGGGAACTGCAGGGACCGTGGGAACCTAGTGTTAAGACACTCCGTTGCTTACTCCCTGCTTTCTCCGTCCCCGCTTTCCGCCTTTTCGAGGCAATGCGTGTTGAGTGGCGGAACTCAACGCCGCGCTTTGCCTAGTTTGCCAGAGCGAAGTAAACGGAAATAGAAAAATCCATCTTCTCCGCCTGGGATCGAACCCAGAAACCGTCGCGTTACATGCAGACGTTGCGCCTCTGCGCCACGGCGGTACATTATTCCAACATATAAAATACGCACTCAATATGAGTAGGTCCAGTGCATACACTGGAGCAAACGATACTCTAATACTTTCATAAACCAACTCAAATAAAAAATAAATTAAAAACAAGTTGGGTTCACTCAAATTAACCAAAATTATGTATACAATAGCAATGTATCATAAAGCACGATCCTCTTCTTTCATCACATATTATATCTGTTAATTAACAAAATTGAAACCAACTTAAAAACACAACAGCTTCTAAGTTCAATTCCCATTCAAGGACTATAATAAATCATTTCTACTGTTTTCCAGCCCATCCCACCCCATCTGCTCACAGTTTGCCATTGTAGATTTCAGAATAGAAAAAAGAAAAAAATACGTTTTTTTTTTTTTTATAATTTTTAATCCACTCTGAGGATAGAAAAAAACATTTTATGAACAAAAACACATCAAAATTTGAAAAAAATTAAACTATCTTCCTACTGCCAATCAACCAGCGAGACCAACCGCGGCGTTGAGTTTCGCCAATCAATTGACCTCATCGCCGGCGTTTGCAAACGCGACAGTTTGTAACTTCAACTTCCATTCAAGAAGTACAACAAATCAATCCCACTACCTTCCAACCAACCGCGGCGTTAAGTTCCGCAACCCACCTCATCTCCGGGCGGGTGCCGCCACACGCACTTGGCGCGGTGGCGCGCGGCGCCGGCGGCGCACTGCTGGTGCTGCAGGCAGTGCTCGCACACGAACAGACGCGGCACGCGCGCCGCCGCGCCCGGGTACGGCGACTGGTACCACACCTCCATCATGTATTTGCCCATCACCACGTATCTGGTGGGATGTGATGGATATTATCATGGGGACGTAGTGGTGAGGATGTTGTATATTTCTCGTGCCTAGTAGGACGTGGTTTTTTTAAAGGGGCCCTAGGTTTTGGGCTTCGATTCCCTGTATTTGATGAGGATGTGGTACTTTTTGTTAAGGGGGCTCTAGTTTTGGGACCTCAATTCCCTGTGTTTGGTTAGGATGTGATGCTTTTTATTGAAGGGGTCCCTAATTTTAGGGGTTTAATTGTTATGCATCTGGTTAAGATGTGGTACTTTTTGGTATGGGGACGTAGTTTGGGAGGTTCGATTATAATATATATATATATATATATATATATATATATATATATATATATATATATATATATATATATATATATATATATATATATATATATATATATATATATATATATATATATATATATATATATATTATATATATATATATATATATATATATATATATATATATATATATATATATATATATATATATATATATATATATATATATATATATATATATATATATATATATATATATATATATATATATATATATATATATATATATATATATATATATATAATCGAACGGTTCAGTTATAATATAGTTACAAGCAATATAACTGTATATAAATAGATAGGGATTGGATTGGAACAAAGCACCTTATCCTCGGGTTTTATGCTTATGCTACTATATGTAAGCCGCATGCAAGACTACGTAGGTTATTAGACGATGAATAGTCAAAAACCTGGTGTCAAAACCTTTAATCTCTAATTTCCATCAAAATTCGATGCAAAGAAACCAGATTGGAGAAATGAAAATCGAATGTCGTGTGGACATCGAATCCATGATCATAGTAATCGCTTAGTTAGACGTTATTTTATGACACCCTGATAGCCTTTCAAATCTATTATATATTACAAACAAAAAAAACAATTATTAATAAAAACCCAACGAGCAAAGTCAACGTATCCTATCACAGAACGTCAATACAAAATATGTGTTTATTTTTATATTGTTTATATATTATTTTATTTACCTAAAAAACATCAGAATATAATTCCAAAATAAGCAAAGAAACAATCTCACCTAGTTCCTTTATCCGTGGATATATCCCCAAGCTCCTCTTCTACCTTGACGGCAGCTAGAGCCTGAGCGTCTCTGAATAGCCTTAGGTCGTAATCTGGAGCAAAACCTTCCAACACGGGTTCCCTCTCTTCCCCCATTTCTTCATTTGATGGCATCGATCTAAGTTCTTGGCTTCCTTTCCACTTCGATCTCATATCCTGGGAATTAAAAATTCCATTTTTTTGTCTTTATCCCACACATGGCAGGGTAGGTGGAGGGAACTGCGGGAACCGTAGGAACTTAGTGTTAAGACACTCTGTTGCTTAGTCTATTTTCTTCGCTATGGAAACTAGACAATGCGCGACGTTGAATTCCGCCATTCAACATGCAACGCCTTGAAAAGGTCGGAAAGCTGTGATTCCTATTACCCGCAGTTCCCTCCGCCTACCCTGCCATGTGCAGGATGAAAGTGTGAAGACAAAAAAAGCATCAAAGAACAGTCCTCAAACGGTCTTTAAACGTTACAAAAAAAGAAAAGATTCTCAAACTTTAAACGTTAAAAAAAAGCATCAACCATCCTCAACACTCCTCAAACTTTAAACAAAGCACCCAACCCCCACTGACCTTCACTTTGAGCTGGTACGCGCGCTGCTCTATGGTGGGCATGGCGCGCGGGCGCTGCTGCAGCGCGGCGAGCGCGCGGCGGCGCGTGGCGGCCGCGGCCGCGCGCTCCTCCGCCGCCGCCACGCACCACGCGCGCGACACGTTGTGGTACAGCGGGCACGCCGAGAACGTGAAGTGGCGGGACGACTTGCCGCCTACCAACGTAGACGTTCAAACCGTTTTATAATATATAGCTCTGTTCTATTAAATAGTCAAAAATACTGGCTGGTTATAGAAAATTCATATGAAGTTCTTGGATAGTAAATATTTCACGTCTAACTTTTTGAAACAGTCGATAATGGACTTAGAAACTAGACACATTGACAACCACATCAGTCACATCACAATTTAAAAAAGTTGTAAAACGACGTTTGTGTGTTAAAGGTTATTACTATATTAACACGTTGACGGACAGTACTCTTTCATAGCTTGCGGGTGCCGAGACAGTACTATTTTTCATATATTGCCTGTAGGCGTAGTGTCGCAACACAACGTCGTAAGGCGTACTGGCATATAGTTTATATATTTTCTGTAGCAATATGACAGTACGTCCTGAGACGTAAACGCCTATATCCGTAGTGTCATATTTTATGTCGTAAGTTATGTGCGCTGTGCACTTACGCCTACAGGCGTCAATGTTTGAGTAGTGGTAAATTAATAAATCGAATCTTTAATCACATGAAATTAAGTTTATTTATTAAAATATCCAAATTCTCACAATTTCAGTTATATCTGTATAATCACCATAATGCAGCAATGGCACAAAATTATTAAATGATCTAAATAAAAATGAAATCTTCTCAAAATCAACATAATATTATTCTAATCAGTCTTAAACAGTCTTAATCAGTTTCATAATGTAAAATTAATTATTGTCAAGACTTAAATTATTATGATAGGCTTCAAAGCATGATGGGCACAATGGGGGTTTATCTGGGCATCCTTTGCAGCGATAGCTCGTTTCCTTTCGAATATTTTTTTTTGTGCAAACTTTGCACTTCAGGAAAGCAAACTTTTTGGCTGTACCGGGTCGTGATAATATTTGTTCGGGCCAGTGACCAGTCATGATATTTTCAGTTGCAGAACTCTTGACCGACTGACTAGCAGATGAGTTACTTGATCGGAATCGTCTGTTATCATAAATGCTGCCTTGATTGACCATGTCTGTCGCCTTGATATTTCGATCATTTATCCCTATCATCATTTTGATCAATTCTTCGCGGTAATTTATATAATGATACGTAGAGGCATTGTTTTTCTTATATTTTTTGAATAGGAAATAGGCATTCCACACCGCAATATCCAGAAAATGAAAAAATACCTTTTTGTACCATCTAATAGTTTTTCGGGGACATGAATAATAAGAAATCATTTGATCGGCCCTATCAATGCCCGACATGTACTTGTTATAAAGCTCCACTTCTGCAGGTTTCAGTCTTGTCTTGCCAAATCTATTTCTCACTTCAACAATCGAAGGATGTTGGCCAGTGGTAATCATCATTACTGGCCGTTTATCCTTCCACTTTGAGACATAAACCTTAGATTTGCGTGCCCATACATGCTCACCTCTGTTCAGTTTTTTCTTTATAATATAAGCTGGATTTCCTTTACGATTTGAACGTAAGGTTCCGGTGCAGTGGGTTTTCAAATCGATCAATTTCTGTGATAAATTCACGGAATTATAAAAATTGTCCATAAAAAGATGATGACCACGTAGCAAGTATGGGCGCATTAATCTCATTACTAGTTTTTCCGTCTTAGACTCGGTTTCATTGATGCTTTGTTCTGTTGTTTCCTTTCCCGAGTACATCTTTATATTTAGCACATAGCCATCATGTGTGGTGAGTTCATAAAATTTGATGCCATAGCGGGCTTTTTTAGACTTAATGTATTGGCGAAAGTGTAAACGACCCCTAAACAGAAGAAGTGACTCGTCCAATGAGAGTTCTTTGGTAGCATTGTATATTTTACGAAAGTTTAGTGTCATCATATCAATGAATTTCACGATCTTGTTTTCTCCTTTTGCTTCCAATTCAGATACATAAATACAGCGTAGAATTTGTTCATATCTTCGTCCTGACAATATGTAGCTAAATATGGGGTGGTAATATAGGGGATTAGATAATGAAAAAATATTTCTTTGTTTGGGACATTTTATATGACCTTGGAGAAGGCTAAGTCCAAGAAATTTCATCATCTCTTCAGAAGTGACCTCTCGATATACCATTTTGCGGCTATGCCTGGTGTGAGGCCTACTACTATTGCATAGAGCATTCCCATAGTTGTTGGTACAGCTTACCAGATATTCTATGTAATTTTGTGGGAATACAAGGTGAAAAAACTCAAGAACTCCGTTCATGTCATCAACATTTACAGTAATACCACATTGAGAGCTATCAAAATTGAAATCTGGTAAATCAGCAATTGTGGAAGACCATGACTCTTCTGGGAGAGGTATGTCGTCTCTGGGAGTGCTAATGGTAGGGTTTGGCTGATCAGAGTTGACTTGATACGGATTAGGAGACTCTTCGTCATTTATAAGCGTACCAGATGATAACGGGGCGGGTTCCAGACTTATAGGGATATCAAAAGTTTGCGTGGCCTCATTATGACTTTCTTCGGAGTCATCTGCATCACTAGATGAAGAAGATGTAGACTCACCGGAAGATACTGCAGCTGTTCTACCTCGATTGAATCTTATTCGAGATGTTTGTGCTTCATCCTCGGAATTAGAAGATTCCACATTAGATGGTTGGTAATCTAAGTCTGATCCGAATTCTCCATCATCCTCAAAGGGGTCTTGACTCGATTCAGGAGTAGAAGCTTCGTCAAATAGATCCTGAAGCCGCTTTTGTTCTTTATCATACGGATCATGAGACTGCATCTGCAAAAATATTTGTTTCGGAATTAATATAATAAAAACGTGTTCAAAACATATATTAGCAACATAAATAAGTTATTTGGATATGCAACTACACTTGCATTAGTATTTTGAACTCATAAAATAATAGAATTACATTGAAAACAAACAATACTTACATTAGAAAAAATAATTGCGCGCGAAATCACGTAACGACTTGTCGGCGCACCACAGCGGCGCAGTACTGGTCAGTTCGTTTGAAAATACGACGCCTACGGGCGTAGTGTGCGTATGGAAGGGACTATAAAATATGGATGTGTGTGTGAAGGTACTTAGTTTTGAATTAATTTTTGAACATTGTGTGGTGTCAGTACAAACTCGAAATTTTGTCTTTGATGACAGTACAACATGCCCTTTCTTATGATTGCCTAGAAAAATATACGTCATGAGGCGTACTGATTTTATGCAAGTAAAATCTTGAACGTCGGTGAGCGTACTGTCGTATCACTTATAGCTAGTTTGACGCCTACGGGCGGTACTGTCCGTCAACGTGTTAATGATTTCATAAATGATAACATGCCTTGGGAATGAAATTCTGGCTACAGTCTATTCCAAGAGTATCATTGTCACTAATAAGATTTTTTTAAATTGTGACATAGAATAATCTAGGATACTATTATAGAAACATACAGACTGTCCCATAAAAGAATTGCAAATTCGATGCAGTCTATTTACAGGCGCTGGCCTGTTTCTTGTATTAATATTGTGTATATCACTGATTTTGGTAAAATCGTTAATATTCCTTTTTAAAGTTCCGTAAAATGAAAAAACGGAACCCTTAGTGTTCCTGTCCGTCCGTCTGTCACAGCCAATTTTCTCTGAATCTACTAGATCGAATCAGGTGAAATTTGGCAGGATGGTGTAGTGCCCTGACCCGAACACAGACTTGTAACGTAAAAAATATTTTTTTGAAATGAGGGTAATTTTCGGGGGATAAATTAGGTTATTAAAAAAAATTGCGAACCTTACCTCTCGAATATATTTTTTTAATTTTTTTAAAATAAATAGTTTCGATGATATTCATGAAAAGAGCCGAAAATTGGCCATTCTCCTCCCCTCTAATCTCCGAAACTACTGGGCCGAAAAATTTGAAAAAATTACTGAATATAGTTTATGGCTTGTAGATTACAGGAAAACCTATAAGGATTTCATAAATTGAAAATAAAATGGTAAATTCGATAAAAAAATGTTTATAGGGAAAAAACGTTTTCAGGGGAAATATTTCACTATATTGTGTACTTTCCACGCGAGTTCAACTCGCACTTGACCGGTTTTTTAATAGATAGAGATGCACCGACTAATGTATATGGTATACTGCGGCATTATTCAATTACTCGGAATATTTTTCTTTTTTCTTTTAACTTTCATTTATCAAAATGCTGAGATGAACCGACTAATCGAATAATGCAGGGAACGTGAACAACATGCAATCGTTTCATATATTTTTTTAGACACTCAGTCTAAAGAGAGATCGTGGCTTATATAGAATGTCAGTATATCCTTCTACTGTACAAGCCTCGTTAGCCGACTAAAGCGCATATCTGCGCTGACTCCAAATGCACTTGTCGTGGGTACAAATCCCGTCAGCACCAATAAAAAAATCTTTTCTATTTCTTTTAACTTTACCATTTGTCTCAAATTTGCAAAATAGCAATAATAAGGCCTCTTGACCTTGATTCTTTACCATTGTACATAAATATTGGACGCATTTTTCAGATAAAATAATCCGATTAGTCGGTCAACTGATCGGATTCCTCATAATCGACTAGTCGGCTAGTCAATAAAGTCATAGTCGACATATTTCTACAAAATACTCATTATATTATACATTTTAACTTCTAATTTTTCATATACTATATATGACCTATATAATAATTACATATAAATGCAAAATCATTTCTGTGTTTGTGCATAGTAAAAAAGTTGGGAACTCTGATATAAAATGAGATTTCATTTCAAATATTTTCACATGACAACTAAGAATTACCTCCATCAATTATTACAAAGGAAAAGGTTAGGCCTGTTTCTTTTAATCTTTAAATTTAAGCTTATTTAACTTAATTTTGAATTTTAGTTAGGTTTAGTTTTTAAATATAGCCATTACACATATAGCTCTACATCAGACAAAAGTAATAAAAATCAACTATTAATAAATAATTACGTTCCCACACTACCTTGGGATCGCTTAGTCAAGACTTCACATAACTTCTTCAGTGTATAGCATTAGATCAGGGAATTTTAGCGGCATGTCATTTAAAACATTTTTCACCTATTAATGTTAACTAATTATATTAATTATAATTTTAAATATAAAATCACTCTTGTCTCTAACATCAAGCATAGTAGTTACCATTTTGGTTATGAGTTAGATTGTTAAAAGAATATTTTCTTACAATAAATAATTTTAAAGATTTGGTTTTTTCCGCCGCCATACTTAATTAATTAAGAATTGGAATAAACATTTATTATAATAAATAATCTCACCCAAATGTCCCGAAGAATCGCAATCTCTGACGGGACAGCGTCTCTCAGAGGGCGCCACGGGCGTTACAGGAAGCGCCGGCGACCGCGCGATGGCTGCTCTGGCTTTCGCTAATCTTTTGTCGTCTTTACTAGAAAATATAATATTATCTGTGTTTATAGGAACGTGTTAAATTAAATAAATTAATTTATTGATAATTTTTTTTTTAATATCTTCTTCAATAGCTTTTTTTTTAAATGTTTTGATTTTAGCACTTTTTTTATTATCAATCGCGTAATGTTCTATACTATGCTATGTACGGGATAAAGCGTGATGCTAATATAAATAATATGTATATATAAAATAAATAAAACTTTGTTTTACTGTAGCCCTTACCTTTGTTCCTCTCTCTTCTCTTCTACCTCTGAATCAGTGTCTGTGTGAGTTAGTTTGGTCGCTGTGGCCATTCTAGTAACACGGGCCGATAGAGACCTTGTCAACTTTCTAGGCATTGTGCCAGTTGGGGAATCCCCTGAGTCACCACTTCTCGCTGTTATTTCTTGCTGTAAAAACAATTTATAGATAACATTAGAATAAAATAAAGCAGAATATAATGTATTTTATGAAACAAAAAAAAACTAATATGAAGTTTATATATATTACAGTAAAAGCTCTTTATTCGCGGGTTATATGTTCCATAAATATGCCGCGAATACAGAAACCGTGAATACGGAATGGTAATTTATATGGGATTATAGGGGATACGTTCCTAGGTGACAAAAAAAAACAACAAATATATAAAAATATATATTTAATTGAAGTTTTTGAACATTTTAATTAATTATCTTAAGGCTTAGGCAATGGTTTGAAGAATTTTGTAATCTTTTCTTGCTTGGCAGTTTTCAAAAGCTCTTTCAATTTGATATTTGATACACAGCAGTCGCATTAGCAATTTGCCTCTTAAAGATAAGACTTCGTTCCATAGAAGGATCAATGTTCATAAAGAAATCGCAAAGCTCATTTGCCATTCTTAAACCTTCACTAAGATTTTTCAAATTAAATGTAACGTTTTCAGTGCTTGTTGAAGCCTCTTCTTCAATGGGCTGTGAATTTAACATTTCCTCCAAGTCGGTTTCGGTCAAATCTTCATCTTGCGATTCAAGCAATTCCTGAATGTCACTTGATTCTATCTATTCGAACCCATCTCGTCCTATTCCATTCGCGATTTCAGCTATGTTTGCAGTCAGAATTTGAGCTTGCACAGATTCTTCATCGTTTTCCGCAGTCACGGCAGGCCACAGTTTTTTCCAGCATGATTTCAATGTGTATGGCTTCAGTTCTTCCAATGATTCTTTTATGTTTACGATGCATTTTGCTATGTCAAATTTCTGACATTGCAGCTCGCGGTGAAGGCGGCTTGTGTCAAAGGGTTCGGAGTGTTATTTAATAACATACTTTGCGCATAGATGTAATAAGATCTATTTTACTTTCTTATTAGTTCATTTGACCAAGGATATTGTGTTGGATACCTATTGGAACAATTTTAAATTTTATTATTATGTATGTAGGTACTTAT
This sequence comes from Dione vanillae, assembly GCA_037178615.1. Taxonomy (NCBI): domain Eukaryota; kingdom Metazoa; phylum Arthropoda; class Insecta; order Lepidoptera; family Nymphalidae; genus Dione; species Dione vanillae. The sequence goes on along the minus strand of JAZFAU010000037.1, from coordinate 393,123 downwards.
TCAATCTGCGAATAATAAAATTTTAGTCGCGAATATAGGAATTGTGGTAGCATTTTTTTAATCCGCGAATAGTGAAAACGCGAATAAAGGAAGCGCGAATAAGGAGCTTTTACTGTATATAAAAGTGTTGAACATAATCCTGTTGGTTCAAGCAGCCATTTAAAGATTGCATTTTCTTAATAGATTTGCGTCTTTATTTTATTAATTACTATAGACTGCTTTGTAACTTTTAGCACATTTAATGAAAGATTTTAATATTTCTTTTCCTTTTTCAAACTTAATCTAGATTTATAATAAACATCTAAGTAACTGATTTGTTTGCAATAAGTATGCGGCGTTGAGTTCCGCCACTCAACACGCAATGCCTCGAAACCGGCGGAAAGTGGGGACGGAGTAAGCAGGGACTAAGTAACGGAGTGTCTTAACACTAGGTTCTTATGGTTCCTGCAGTTCCCTCTGCCTACCCTGCCATGTGCGGGATAAAGCGTGAAGCTAAAAAAAAAAAAAGAAAAAAAAAGTATGTATAAATTGTATGTATAAATAAAGAAAGAGAGTGAGCGTTTCAACATCACAGCATTATCCAGCATCCTGTCAAGTGACTGTAAATTAGGTTAGGTTAATAAGAGGTCTTTTTTTATTAACGTAACTCTTAACCAAAACCAGTAAGTTAAAAAACAACAAATAGCCTAGTATGTATAAATGTTGACAGAGAAAAATTTTGGTTAAAATAATTCTTAACTCTATTTATTATATCTGATATTCTATATAATACTGATATAGAACTCACCTTACTACTAGCATTTGAGGGAGGTTTGCTATTAACAGTTACAGCACTTTCCTTCTTACTCGGTTCACTGTCACTTTCTGAGGACACCGATTCAACTGAAGACTGACTTGAAGAACAAGATGATGCACTCTTGTCTTCCACTGCTTTTTTAGGAGGAGGCCCATTAGATCTGCTTGCTCTCCTTTTTGCATTGTCCTTTGAATCCTTTGAACCTTTTGTATCTTTTGAGTTTTTTAAGTCTTTTGAATCCTTAGAATCTGTTGAGACTTTAGAGTCCTTAGAATCCTTAGAGTTTTTAGAATCCTTTGAGTCTTTTGATTCTTTTGAGTCCTTCGAGTCTTTAGAATCTTTAGAATCTTTTGAGTCTTTAGAGTTTGAATTTGAATCATCATTTTCTACTACAACAGGTGATGGTATTGATTCTTTGTCATCACTGGATTTAACGGATGATTTTTTGGTTCTTGGTGATGCTTTTGGACTGGATTTGGATGATGTCTTACTTTCCTTGCTTTCCGATTCCGATTCAGAACTATTATCAGGTGAAAAAATGCTTTTCTTTTTCAAAGAGTTTGTATCTGATTTAGATGATTTCGGTATTGTTTTTGATATTGCTTTAGATTTAGCACCAGTTGTAACTCTTGGAGTTGAGGGTTTAACTTTAACAAGAACAGCTGCTGCATTTTTTATCTTTGTTGATCGACGTCTTGGTGGCATAGGTTTGGGTGTTACTGGCTTAGGTGGCTCATCATCACTTGAAGAAGAAATTTTTGATTTAGGAGTTTGTGGCTTAGGTTCTTCTTTCTTTTTCTCTTCTTCTACTGGTGTTGGTTTTGGAGATTTAGGCACAGGTGGTACAACTGCTGGAATATCAGAGGTAGATGATTCTGAGTCAGAACTGCTAGATCCGGACCCTGAACTAGTGGAAGAGGTTCCACTGCTGCTAGAATCTGAAGTGGAGCCAGAGCTACTGTCAGTGCTGCTATTACTCACCTGTAATTTTATATATTTTACAAATATAATACATATTTTCACTTTTAACTTTGTGAAGCAATAAAATTATATACATTCTGATACAGATTGCATTCACAAAATTAGTAATATGTAATACAAGATGTTTTATGATTTCTGTTTACTACATATAGTGAGGAATCATAACAAAAGCAAATAAAATATTAATAAATATAAAATATTTCACATCTAATTTATTTATAATCAAGTGATGATGAAATCCATAAAATATAATATAAAGGAGTGAAAGCAGACTACTTAAAATACGGTGGTAAGAAAACATATTGACATTTTGGTGCATACAGTATGTTTGCCGATTTATAATAATAATTGCTAACATTTTTAAACAGAAAATATATATAATCTTGAGTTAAAATAACACAAAACACAAGTATGTATAATACAAAAATACTCACATCTAGATTAGTCATGACGGTTATTTATGGCTACCTTTTAACAAATGTGTGTATGTGAAAATTGATATTATTAGTAACAGTCTCTCTGGAATATTTATTAGTGGGACATTTTCCAATATAATGCAATAATATTGCAAAAATAACAGCACCTTTTACAAAGTAGTCAAACAACATTGACAATTTGACAAATTGAAGTGACAATGTAAATTAAAAATAAAACAAAAGTCTATGGTTACTAGTTTTTAGTTAAATGGTCGTAAAGTCAGTCAAAGATCGCTCATATGCGCTCATATTCATATTCAATCAAAAAGCGTTCTTGAAGTCTATATTGAGATTCTCAACAACATGACTAGTCTGTACTAACCTGCCTATACTGCCTGAATATGCTCTTACACTAAAAACTGCTCTTAATACAAATGTTTATATCAAACAAACAACAAACTTTTACATTTACCTTTTTTATATCAGAATTCAACGTACTTCGCTATTAAAAAGCTAAGAAGCTATTGATAAATAAGTTATGCACAAAATTACCTAATGAAATCAGAGATATTTTATTTTATTTATATACTAGACACACTTCTAGTTTAAATCAGCTAAATTTATATAATTTCCACCTACTATACTAGCGACATGAATTGGCTGCAATTTTGCAATTTTTCCATGACTATTTATTTATCTTCCATATTTTTTAAACTTAAACGTCAAATCCAAATATATATGTCAATTGTCATTATTGTTTTTCTTTTTGGTAGTTCCATCTCGTGAAGCGTCTCGTTGTTTACAATATGCAAATTTGTATTATTATAATGATTTAAATGCAATTATTTTTAATACAACATTTTCTATTAACTCGTCGCACACAAACGTTTTAACAATGTCAAGCAGCTCAATGGATGATATACCTGAACAGTGCAAAGTGAGTTCGCAAGTGTATTTTGATTTTGCTATTCATTCTTGTTTTGTTTTCTTGCATCTAACATGTGACCTTCAATTAAGTCCATGTACGAAATAAATTTACCCTCTATCGGCCTTGATTTCACACGGTAGTTTATAATTGCGTCATAATGTTACTTATTAATAACAGTTCAAAGACAATACACACGTAAATTATCAACATTAGAAAATTAGTTTAGCTGCAGTTATGAATTAAGCTAAAACAATAAAATTTGTGTTGAGTGAATGTATTATGCAGTAAATGTTACAGAGTATTAACATTTCGAAGTAGTTAAATACTCTTTAACTATTTCAAAATGTTAATAGTCTGTAACATTTGCTGACTTTAAATAAAACTGTAACATTGTTTTGAAAGATTAGATAAAAGCCCTTAAAAGAAATTAGATGACTCATATGTGGTTTGTATGAAAGATTTGAAATACAGAAACAAAATGATTAACAATTTTTTAAAATTTTGCTTATTATCCAATAAGAATATCAAGCAATGCATTGTTATAATATGAAAATTACCCACAAATTAAAATACCCTTTCAGTTCTCATTTTTTTATTTAACTCTTTTATAACTTTTTAGTAGCTTACATTATTATGTAAAAATCTTTTTTAGGACCTATTCACACAAGATGGAGTTCTCCTCAAGGCATGTGTTGGGCGATCTATGAGTGAGCTAAACTCTATCGGGATGCTTTGCATTGTACAAAATCCAGACAACACTAAGTGTATTGAATGGAGACCAAATGACCTTATTACTATTGATTCAGACACACAAGATCAAGAGTGGGCAGTTGTAAACACAATTGGTGACTATTAAAGTTTTTATGTTTTAATAATCCACTGTAATTTACACATATCTAGATAGCAAGGTAAGTTGATAGTCTGTTCACCGTATTACTTATTTTAGTTCAATTGGGAGTCCAAAAGCTAAGGCTTTATATTTCTAATTGATTTCAGTTTACATATATCTTATCTTAGTGATCATTTTATAGGTGTATTTCAGTTTATATGAAAGTATATTATAAATATTTGCATACCATTTGCATTTTTACAATTGTTTAAGAAATCAACACACCATTTTGTATGCAATTTTTTTTATTGCTATTATTATTGCAAGTTTTGTAAAATTTTATAATTTCAAGTTCAATCGTTTAACTTGTAAGTTAAAGAAAAAAGTTCATATATATTAAATTAATTAAATTTAAACTTTAACAGCCAAAATTATAATACCTTTTATAATTGAAGTTATCGTCATGGGTATTGATAAGTCAAACGGTGGACAGATCACCCAAAGTACATCAGGTCATTGATTATTGTCTGTTTATTTATTGCTTTTCTTTAATTCTCTTTATTTGTATATACTTATTTTTGTTATCAATATATTACTAATATTTGATTAACAACATGTAAATGAGTGCATATCTATATTTTTATGCATATAAATATTGTTACTGTTTTGTACTTGAAAGATGTATTGAAACTTTACTATATGAGGAAGTAAATTTGAATTTTTAGTTAATTAAAAAACTAGCTGTTTTGTCAGCAATCTTGTCATGTTAAATTTACAGTTAAATTCATTATATTTTTATTTATGTATGAACCAATTAAAATAAAAGATACAAAGTAAAAAATGAAATTCTATATAATACAACAATATTTCCAGTTTTGTATTCATGACATGTTGCAATAAATAGTATATATAGTGAAAAATACATCTTTAACCAAATGTTTAAGTCATTGCTGTTATTAGCATTCACTTGTCACACAAATGAACTTTGACAATTCTTTTTTCAAACTTTTACGTAAATATATAAATGCCTCATACTTTATCCTTAATAAAGTAGAGTAGGCCTAGAAAACCAAGTTTTAAAATACTCTATTCTCCACTTTGTGTTGTTTTTAGAAATATTGGGTGTTGAGTGGTGGAATTCATCACCATGCAATTCATCATCATTGGCTTGTTAATAGAGAGAGTAAATGTCAAAAATCGTTTCCCTAAGTGAGAATTGAATCCCCAGCACTCATGTTTAGAGTCAGATGTTACGCCACAATGGCCTAAGAGAAATCGTAGAATATATAAATTTATATTTTACATATTTTTCTTATCAATTGAAAACCAACTAGTTTTATCAACTTGATAAAGATTTTACATTTAAATTTCTATTAAAATAAACCTTACATTTTTAAATAATATAACTTGCACTTACACTGTATGTTGTAGTAGAGCAATATCTTGATAATCTTAATGTATATTGTTTATAACAGCCTATAGCAAAGATCTGTTCACAAATAATTACTTTTAGCCATGGACATAGGTTGTGGCGCACTGGGATAGCATCTGACTGCAAACGGGTCGATTGTGGGTTCAATTCCCTATGGAAGTGAACATATTATTTTCATATTTTTGTCTTAAGTTGAGTGAATGTATTATGCAGTAAATGTTAGAGAGTATTATCAATTTGAAATATTTAAATATATAATATAGTATATAAAAAATAGGTAACTTTATTTTGAAAGATTAGATAGAAGCCCTTAAAATAACTCATATATAAAAGATTTGTTTCTGTATTTTACAGAAACAAAAAGACTAAAACATTAACAAAATTTTAAATGTTTGCTCTATACCCTATAGGAATATTCCCATAGTTCGATTCCCATTGGAAGTGAACATATTATTTTTATATTTCTGTTTGATGAAAAGCTTCTGATTACGAAGATAATAAAAACAAGGTAATTTTGTCCCCAAGGATAGTGTTTAATAGAAAAGTTTTCGAGATAAGTATTGTTGAGAGCCATCTGGTTTCTTGAGTTCTGCCAATCATTAAGTAACTATTTGAAATTTGAAGGTTATTTAGAGTTCTTTCTGTTTACCTTCCTAAGTAACGCGTATGGCCTGAATTATAAAATTATATGAGTATATATACCGTCGTGTCGCACGGAAGTAGCGTCTGCCTGTATACGCGACGATTAGTTCGATTCCGACTTGGGGAAGATGGATTTCTCTATTTCTATAGTTTTCGCTTGTTGAGTTCCGCCACTCAGCACGCAATGCCTCGAAAAGGCGGAAAGTAGGCAAGGGAGTGTCTTACTACTGGGTTCCCACGGTTCCTGCAGTTTCCTCTGCTTAGGCTGCTGTGTTCGGGATAAAGCGTGAAGCTAAAACGTAATTGAATATTTGTAAGACTAAATTATGCAGTTCAAATAATAATACTCAAAAATATATGAAACTACAATTATATATACATACTTATCTATATTTGTCTGTCTATTTGTACATGCATATCTTCAGATCTCTGGTATTATGTGAATAATTTTTATTGTTATATAATTATTTAGTCAAGGCAGGATCTAGGCTATGCTAGATTTGGAAGAGAAAAATCGAAAAAAATTAGAAAATGCTGCCATTGCATAAATGAATGATGGAATGTCTGGAGCACTTTCATATTTACAAATGAAAGGCTTTATTATATGTAAGACATTATGATTGTTATAGACACCCGTGGGAACAAAAGCTAGCCGTAAATAATTTAAATATAAAATTTATACAGTGTGTTCAGTTCAAGGACAAAATGTTCCCACCAATGTGTGTTCAATTATACACGTATAAATATAAAATAACATACAATAGGTATAATATGTATGTATTTATCGTACATTATATATGTCATATAGACTTTTTTTTTAGCTTCACGCTTTTATCACGCACTTGGCAGGGTAGGCAGAGGGAACTGGAGGAACCATTGGAACTTAGTGTAAAGTCACTCCGTTGCTTAGTCCCTGCTTTTTTCGCCATCGCTTTCCGCCTTTCTTGAGACATTGCGTGTTGAGTGGCAGAACTCAACGCCGCGCTTTGCCTAGTTGCCATAGCGAAGAAAATGGTAATAGAAAAATCTATATTCCCCAACTGAGAAACAAACCTAGAAACCGTTGCGTTACAGATAGATGTTATGCCTCTGCGCCACGACAATCCTATACACTTTGACGACTTTGTTTATATTTATATTTTAGTGATCTATGTAAACAATCTTTAAAGATTACATTTCTTTTTGTAGCAATTGTTATCTGTCTGTAAACGCGACAGTCTATGGGTTCGAATCTCACTCGGGGGAGGATGGATTATTTCATTTCCATTTTCTTCGCTTTGGCAACTAGGCAAGCACGGCATTAAGTATATCTGCTCAACACGCAATACCGCAAATGGCGGAAAGCAGGGAACAGATTGTGTCTTCTCATTAGGTTCCCAAGGTTCCTGCGGTTCCCTCTACCTACTGTACCGTCCTTGGGATAAAACGTGAAGTTAAAAAAAGCAGCTATCCTTCTGATTTGGTATCACAAACTGCGGTTAATAAATTTATGTAAATTTTCGATTTTAATTTCTGGTGGATATATGAGTATGAAAGGTATTTTGTTTTTTTTAAAACATACTAAATGGAAAAAGTAGTAATATATAATACATATATAGTTACTATATATTATATTTATAAGCAATATATTAGACTAATTTCATTTTTATATTTGACGTATACTATGCAATCTAACCCCAATGTCCTGACAGGTCGTCGTCAAAGGACACTGAGTGGCAACATAACATCCGATTACGCGGCAGCTAGGGCTCGTATAATACGAATACCCCTCGAAGAGCTTAAAACCTTCAAGATATCCAGAAACAACCAACAAATGCAGTTCTCGACTAAACAAGGAGTTTGGCAAAACACCTTCTATTTCCAACATGGAAATGCGGAAATTTTCGTTGCCTATTTAAAGAATCACGTGAAAACGGCGAAAACTAGGCACGATAGACACACCTACGTGATAGTGGAGCCAAACGACGAGTCACAAGTTCTAAACCGTTCTTTCGCTGAGTTGGATATATTTACGGAAAACACAACGGATGTTGTATGGAATTTGATGTCGAACTTGAGACAGAGACCGTATGAGACTACCATGGAGGCGTTCTCTAAACTTACTGATATAGGTGAGTTTTGTTTTTATTTTTTTTTTGGTTTTTTTTTTGGTATATGGTACCATATCCATATGGTACTGGTCACATACATATGGTATATATCCCAGATTACGGGGTAGATGAAGAAAATCTAGTTGTTCGTTCTCCGTTTTCTCCCTTTGATTTGGCCTATTCTAGAACCTACTAATTCTAATAATTATTTTAAATAAATAAAAAAATAATATTTTTATGTCTCCGCTCTCTAGTATACGGTTTCATTTCTAAAATTTCCCAAGCTTGCCCCCGAACTTGTTGTCTCGAAGAATTCCAGAAAAGCGTAAAATAGATACGAAATAATATATTTTTAACATAACATGTGGAATTGGGAAATTTTAATGTCATAATTAATATTACCAGCGCGTAAGTATTGAAATAACCGTTTAAAGTCAGAAACAGTACTGCCACAACATATGTAGAATTACATGCCTTATTGAAAAAAAAAACATATTATCAATAGAATACAAGCTCAAATTCACTTTTAAAGTGTCCTATTTCAAAATGTTTGATCCCTATTTTAATTTCCGCTACTCAACACGCAATGCCTCGAAAAAGCAATGAGTGGGGAACGGAGTGTCTTAACACTAGGTCCCAACAATATCTGCGGTTCTCTCTACCCATCCTGCTATGAGCGGGATAAAGCGTGAAGCTCAAAAAAATAAAAAATATTCCAGTATACTACGGCAATGAAGGTATGAATGGTAAAAGAGATGTTTCCGAGGAAGTGGCAGAGCTCCTGACAAGAAGTATGAGCGCGATAGAAGATGGTACTTCTGTGACCAGGAGTGATGAATACGAAGTGATTAATGTGAAACCGACTTTGCCGCCGCGTCCATGTATACCTAGGTAAGTATTTAGCGCCAAAAATAAAGTGTTTTTTTTTTTCAAGAACAAGCTTTGGTCTGTTTTGGGCTTAGATTGTTAATAATTATGCCCATTTGAATTTCGAAGACCGTCGTGGCGCAGAGGCGTAGCATCTATCTGTAAATGCGATGGTTTGTGGGTTCAATTCCTATGAGGCTAAGATGAATTTTTCTATTTTAATTTTCTTCGCTCTGGAAACTGCGAAGTGCGGCGTTGAGTTTCGCCACTGAACACGCAATGCCTCAAAAAAGACGAAAAGCGAGGACGGAGAAAACAAGGACTTAGCACCGCAGTGTCCTAACACTAGTTCCTTATGGCTCCTGCAATTTCCTCTGCCTACTCTGCCATGTGCGGAATAAATCGTAAAAAAAAAAGAAAAAAAAACTAAAGAATTCTCTTTCCAAAAACAGGCTTTGATCTCTTTTAGGTTTAGATTGTCAATAATTATATGCCCATTATTTCAATGTTTTCAGAGGAAGTCCTCTGTCAACAGATAAATGGGAAGGCCTCCAAGATCCAGAGGGTCGTGTCACAGAAGTTGATGGCGTCAAACAACTTATATTTAGAGGCGTAAGTTTTATTTAGATGATGTTTGTTTTACAGGATTTTAAAATACCTATACAATGGTCATACATAAAATTACATTTTAATAATGAACCGAATCCAAATTATTGTAAAAATTTTAATATTATTAATTATTATGTAAAATTTTAATCACTCGTTTTAAAGATAGCGTTGTTTATATTTATAAAGATTTTGTTTCTAAGTTTAATTTTTACGAACGACAAGTAATGTTATTTTTTTCATTTTACTATAAGAAAAGTGTGCCTATGTATGTACCGCTTACATTTTTTTGTATGGTACAATGGGAACACAAGGTCGCTTTATTTTCTATATTTGTTTATATAATATCGAAAACACTTGTGGTATAGTTTATGAATGTGTGCTTTATGAGGAACAATTATTAATTTTCATTATTCCCATTCCGGAGAAACAAAATTTATAACTAAATCTACATATCTGTAGAGAAAGATATATAAACTTTATTATTTATGATATACAGGGTGTTGCCCATTCGATACGCCATTCAGTATGGAAATATCTACTAGATTACCATCCCTGGCACATGACACACGCTGAAATAAGAAACCTGCAAAAGAAGAGAACCGAAGAATACTTCTCCATGAAACTCCAATGGCGTTCGATGACGGAGGGCCAAGAGTCCAGGTTCTCCGAATATAGGGACAGAAAGAGTTTAGTGGAGAAAGACGTGAACCGTACGGACAGAAACCATCCGTTCTTCTCCGGAGATGATAATCCCAATTTAGTTGTTCTCCAGGATATATTGATGACGTACGTCATGTATAACTTCGATCTGGGATACGTGCAAGGCATGAGCGACATATTGGCACCGCTTTTGTTGTTGTTGGGAAATGAGGTTGATACTTTTTGGTGTTTCGTCGGCTTTATGGAAAAAATTGTAAGTGGTTTTTGTTTTTTTTTTATGTTATTTTTAGCTTTACGTTTTGTCCCGCTAGTGTTAAGACACTCTTTTTTCTGCGCAAGGCGTGTGTGTGTGGCGGAAGTCAACACCGCGTTTTGCCTAATTGCCAGAGTGGAGAATGGAAAATCGAAATCAATCTTCCCTTTATCTAAATCGAACTCACAAACCTCACAATTACAAGTACACACTACACCTCTGCGCCACGACGATATTTTTATATAATTTTTTTTAATTTTTTTATTAATGTTTCTATTTGTATTTGTAGATATAATTTATATATATATTTTTACCTTGTATTTATTTTTATTATTATCTTATTTAACAATTAATTATATGTTTTTAATAAATGTTTGCATACTGATTGAGGACCGTCGTGGCGCAGAGGTGCAACGTCTGCCTGTAACGCAACGGTCTCTGGGTTCGATTCCCTGTCGGGGAAGATGGACTTTTCTATTTCCATTTTCTTCGCTCTGGTAAACTAGGCAAAGCGCGGCGTTGAGTTCCGCCACTCAACACGCAATGCCTCGAAAACGGCGGAAAGCGGGGACGGAGAAAGCAGGGACTGAGCAACGGAGTGTCTTAACACTAGGTTCCCACGGTCCCTGCAGTTCCCTCTGCCTACCCTGCCATGTGCGGGATAACGCGTGAAGCTAAAAAAAATTGTACACTATATGAAACGAAAAATTAACAGTATATTTTTCTATAAACTTTTTTTATATAATCCGTTTTTATCCTAATATTGTTATTTTTTTTATTTCCAAATATAAAATAAAAAGTTTTTTTCCTACCACTCAAACTTCCAGTCCACAAACTTCGACATGGACCAAGCCGGCATGAAACAGCAGCTGCTGAACCTGCAACTACTGCTGAACTACACAAGTCCAGACCTCGCCAAGCATTTAGCCTGCAAAGACTCCGGGAACATGTACTTTTGTTTCCGATGGCTCCTAGTTTGGTTCAAACGGGAGTTCTCTCATCGGGATATTATGAGGTATTTTGTATTGAAATTGAAGATATATATATTGTTTATAAATATATTGAAGCTCATGGGTAACTTGTTTTATATGTCCATATTGGATTATTCAACTACCCACATAGACAATATTCGTTTTGGCAAGTGACGTTACCACCGGTGTGATTGTTAAAGACTCAGGCTGCATAGTGTTCAGACACTCTGTATAATAATAAATTTGTATAAGTAATTGTGGTAGAGTTTGTCATTTTTTTTTTTGGTTAGTTTACTGTAAATATATGTTTTGACATTAATATATGAACAATACTAAAAAGGTATATATTTAAATATTTCTCTCTTTCCAAATGATTATTACTAATAAATAGTCATTGGTTGACTTAATTATGTTCTTGTGTTGCTAACAATATATTTAAGTTTAGAAATTGTAATGACAAGATCATTTTTAATTTAGTTTTCTAAGAACGTATATCTTATATGGATGATATTATGGCAAAAAAATAAATACTTAAAGAAAACATTTAAAAATTTGAACGCCGTGGGATTTAAACCCGCGCCCTCTTGCGAACCGTGCAAACGCTCTGACCACTGAGCCATGTGTTCTTCGTTACACTGCGTTCAAATTTTTATTTTCTTTTAAGTTTTTTTTCCATCCTTACTGTGTAACACTAAAATCATAAAAATATGATATTATGACACCTAAGAGACGCGGTTTCAAATTCGAACCTTCTAAATTGTTTTTTTAGCTTCACGCTTTATCCCGCACGTGGCAGGGTAGGCAGAGGGAACTGCAGGAACCATATGAACCTAATGTTAAGACACTCCGTTGCTTAGTCCCTGCTTTCTCCGTCCCCGCTTTCCGCCGTTTTTTGAGGCGTGTTGAGTGGCCAAAATTTTATTATTTTTTTAATATTATTCTAATATAAGTTTGTGTATATATATGTATCTTTTATCACTGGTTTTTATGTAATTATTGTTAATTTTTGTTTAGATTATGGGAAGTACTCTGGACTGGGTTGCCATGTGCTAATTTCCATCTGTTGATATGTGTTGCCATACTCGATGCGGAGAAAGATATACTTATCAGTAAAGATTACGGATTTACGGAGATATTGAAGGTATTTGTAATTTTTTTATGAATTAACCTTGCGAAATTTAATATTATTGTTATTATTCCTATACTATAGATTTTTCAATGAATGTTACTTATTTTTTGATGTCCTCTTTTTATCCCGCACATGGCAGGGTAGGCAGAGGGAACTGCAGGAACTATAGGAACCTAGTGTTAAGGCACTCCGTTGCTCAGTCTCTGCTTTCTCCGTGCCTGCTCTCCGCATTTGTAAAGGCATAACGTGTTTTGTGGCGGAACTCAACGCCGTGCTTTGCATAGTTTCCAGAACGAAGAAAAAGGAAATAGAAAAATCTATCTTCCTCGAGTGGGAATCGAACCCACATACCGTCGCGTTTACAGGCAGACGCTACGCCTCTGCGCCACGACGGTCTTCCAACATTTCATATAACTTGAATATTTAATAAAAAATTGAATATTTTATCAAAATTAATGTCGAGGTGAAACGGCTGCATATGTCTATTGATTGGTTCAATTTCCACTTGGGGGAATTAATTATTTATATAATCCTCGTTCTGCTAACAAGACTAAGCTCGGCGATGATTTTCGCCATTAAACACAAAATACCTTTGAAATGAGTCATTCAAGCTAGCAACGGAGTGTCTTAGTACTAGGTGTCCTTTGCCCCATACTGTATCTATGAAGATAAAAAAAAATTATGTATTATTTGTAAATATTTAAACATATTAATGTAAACTTTTCATTAAACATATAAGATCAAAACTAAATATAAATAAAATATTTATATTTTTATTTAATTTCAGCACGTAAACGATCTGTCAATGTGCCTGCAAGTCGACAAAATATTAAGTGCAGCTGAAGGAATATACCACCAGATTATATCTACACCACATTTGACAGACCAAATCAGGATAATATTAGGCATTCCCACCGTCCAGACCAGGCCAGACCCAGACCCAGACCATAATACAGACCTAGACCAACCCGAGACCAGTAACAGTCAGATTCAGACCAAAGCGAATGGTAATACAATGACAGACTCGATGGAAGAAGTTATGTATCAAATAGGCTTAGATATGAACTTCTGAGGCACGTTTTGTTGGTTATTTAGTTAGACTGTTGTAGATATACATATATTTTTTAAGTTGAATAGTAGATTTGCACTTTTTTTATTTAATATGTAGTTTTGTGTTATTGTAGTATGCAATATTAAAACACATCATATTGGTAAGTATAATATACATTATTCTCAATAGATTAAACTATACCTGACTAGACCAGACCAGACCAGACCATATCAAGATACAGACCCAGATCAAGTATAATCAAATTCAGACTAAAGTAAATGGCAAAACAAGGCCAGATCTAATGGAAAAAGTTTTATATAGAAATAGGATATAGCAGCAACTTCGAATACATTTAAAATATTTTTGATGTTGATATTAGTAATTTTCAAATTTGCAATTCTTTAATTTATTACATAAATTAGTATTAATCGTTACTATATTTAAAATACTCCATTTTTAGTTATCTATATTGAAATAATATATTCTGGATACATGCTTTTAAAGATTTGAACTTGCACTTCTTAAATATCAGTTGAAAAAAATCAAGCAGTAATTATATTTTTTTTGGTCAACTCTTATTAACAAGTAACAGTTTCCATATCCCATACAATTTTGTTATAAAAAAATTCTGTAATTAATGTGTTTAGTATACACTATTTGTTTATAGAGGACATCAATACAGCAATTTTGCTTGTCTTTAATTGGACCATACATTATGCTATTTGTATATTATTGTCATTTAAATACATTATTAGTTAGATTAATTCAAATAAAACCTTCTTGTAACACTATTTATTAATAAAATAAAATAAGTTATAGATTGTTATAAATATTAGAAGTAGTTCGGACTCAAAATAAGCTATGTAATGTTATTTTGCACTATTTGTTTGCATGGTGGTTATAGGTTTGCTTCCCATTTAAAGGAATCTTTTAGACGGTTAAAATATTTGTACTTGCATTGACAATATGTGAGTTTGAAATGAAAAACATTGAATTATTACTTATTCCTTATAAGGCTTTTGGTTTTTAGTTTTTTTAAGTTTTGAATTTGTAAACTGTGGAGCATGATTTTTTTTTATTAATATTTTTTTTTATAGTTTTGTGTTGCTTATACTAATGAAGTAACTAACTTTAACTTAATGTCGCAATTGGATTGACATTATCCAAAGATCGTGTCGTCGATCACTTCGATATCCATTTGGAGCGTATTTAGGATATTTTCCAGTTACTCCATTAAAATTTGTGAAAAATCACCATATGTCTAATATATGCATATATTATTTCTCACTTCATTTTTTTTTAAATATTTAAAAAAGTTTTCTTTCAATATTTTTATTTTTCTTTTTATTACTCTAATGTAACAAGCTAGCTACTTTGTTTTCTTAAGTTTCTCTTACAACACTCATCACAAATCTAACTAAAATATTGCTTAACCTTAAAATCTCTTCTAACAATTATAACTTTCAAAATAATGCTACTAAATAAACATATTTTCCATTACAGGTTACACTAGAATATAACGGTATACAAATATCCGTTGTGACGCAATCTATTTGGGCCCTCCTAGCGTAAGTGACGTTGACAGATTTTGAAAATCTTTTTTTTATACAGCTTAAACAGGTAAAAAAAGATTGTACTTTGACATATGTTCTCTGTATTTCTAAATTAATAAATAATAATTTTAATTTTATTTTATAATCTATGTAACACTCAATCGGTATAAAATCAAATATTCAGTTTATTTTTAAAGGAACTGAATTTATTAAAATATCGTTTCCATATTATGAAGAAGTTTATGTTTTTCATTATATAATATAAAAAAAAATCATTTTTTGTCAACGTCTTCCCTATTTAGATATAGCATAATCTGGATAAAGTGATATTTTATATTTTTATAAAGCACACTGTTTTTTCAATATTGATCATATAAAATTATTTATCTAAATAATTTTGGCTGTACAGCTATAACTCATTGCTTCTTAACATTTAAGAAAATAATCCACCAGTCAATTGTCATGTCAAGTGTCTTACGTCATAAATGTTTAAATTGTAAAATATTTTTAATTATTTTAATTCATTTTCAAACATTAAATCTGTTATTTTCAATATTTTGTATAGCTTTTTTATTGAATGTAATAATTACTAACTTTATTAAATGTTTCTTCTTCCACTTGTTATGCTTTTGTCACAAGGTAATTTTTAAATGTTTTGTATATAGTCGATATTTAATTTTATAAGCATGTTAGGCATTATCGTGGCACAGTGATGATATTAAAATTAAATTAAAAAAAAATATGTATAAAAATGAGCCAAATTAATTTATAAAATATTAAAATAAAATAATTAAATTGATTATAAATCCATGGAATTAACTAAAATTTGCATTTAGTGTCAAAATGGCAGCAATTCATAATGTTTATTCCATAGATGATACACTAATACTGGTTTATTCCTTCAGTGCCACGATGGAGCCAAAATATAAAGATATTATAATTTTTTTCATTAAAAAGTTCAAAAGCGATTGTGATTTAAGAGAATCATAAACATTTTTATTGCAACATTTAGAATGTGATTAAAAATATTTTCATTTTTTACGAAATTGTCGTAGAATCTAGCCGTCAAGAAGATTTCCTAGCAAAATTTTGAAGTTAAAAAAAAATTAAATTAGGTTATTTCCACTCTAAGAGTGTAATATAATGTGTTTCTATTTCAATTAATTTTATTAACCGTTTTCCATTTGTCATTATTATCATTTACTCGCATTGTAATTATTCTTTTGTTAAATAAAATTTTACACGTTTATTTGTTTCATTTGGAATTTTAATTTAGGTACACTTTTAAGCACTTGACGTTGAATATTTTAGTTTTCCTCTTTTTTTTATTAATTTCAGGTCAAGCAGACGTTAAGACGCTTTTGTAAAATGTTAGTATCATTTTTGAGATATTGCTTACTAAGGCTGTGATTTGTCTAGCAAAAAATTTAAATAATTTTTTTTCTAATTTATAAGAGTGAATATTTAAAGAATTTTAGACTAACAAAATATATCTAGTATTGACGCGTAAAAAAATAAAATATTTTCATATGTAGCGAAACAACGCCGCGCTATGCCTAGTTGCCAGAGCGAAGAAAACGGAAATAGAAAATCCATCTTCCCCGAATGGGAATCGAACCCAGAAACCGTCGCGATACAGTCAGACTTCGCCACGACGGTCCTCAGGTTCGTTATCAACAAGTAATTTAGGGATAAAATACGCGTCTACGTCCACCTTAAAGGCCGGCAACGCTCTTGTAACAACTCTGCTGTTACACAGGGCCGTGGGCGTCGGTGATCACTTACCATCAGGTGACCCGACCGCTCGTTTGCCTTGTCCTTCCCATAAAAAAAAAAAAAAAAAAAAGGTATTTTTATGACTACATATAAGCAATATACGAGTATTAAATATTATACAATTTAATTATTTACGCTTTTGTCCCGCACATGGCAAGGCAGGCAGAGGAACTGCAGAAACTATATAACCCAAACGTTAAGACACTCCGTTGCTTAGTTCCTGCTTTCTCCGTCCCCGCTTCCCGCCATTTTTCGAAGCAGTGTGTGTTGAGTGGCGGAACTTAACGCCGCGCTTTGTCTAGTTTCCAGAGCGAAGAAAATGGAAATATCCATCATCCCCGAGCGGGAATCGAACCCACAAACCGTCTATATTGATAAGTTGGTCGGCACTGTCACATTCCTTTGGCGTAATGTGTGACTCAGTTTGCACATTTGTAATTCCCCATCTATAGAATAACGCGGCGTTGAAAACCGCCAATTTACACGTTAATTAATTTAATGTTAAATAAAAGTGATATAAAAGTAGAATTTTAAATAAATAAGTTTTTAAAAGTTAATTAAAAGTTGCTACATAAAACTAAAAATATAAGATAAAGAATCTTAGAACTCTTTCTTTACTATTTTATTTAAATTTCGTATAAACACGTTGAGATCAGTTTTAATATTAATATAATAAACTATTTGTACTTAAAAATTATCATTAAATATATTATAATTTATATAATTAACGATAATTATATTATAAATTTAGAATATTCATTGTAACATTGGAATGAGACTTCAAATGTACATTCAGGCCATATCTAGTTTGGTAAGATTTATCACAAAGGTGGCAGTGAAAATTTTTAACCCCAGTATGTGTAAGAGAATGCCTTTGTAATTCAGATTTTGAGAAAAATCTCTTTCCGCAACTTTCACAGCCATATTTCTTCTCTTTCAAATGATTCTTCCTTATATGGGAGCTTCTAGAACTAGATGATATAAATGTTGCATTGCAGACTTCACACTTATGATTTCTAGTTCGTTTATGATTCCATAGCACATGCGATTGAAGACTGCCAGGCACTTTAAATTTTTTAGGGCAAAATTTACAACTGTAGGCTCGATCATTGCTATGAGTTAACATATGGATCCTTATATATCCAGGAGGATATGATTTCCCACATTGATCGCATTGTCTCATTAATCTTTCAGTTTTACTCCTATCCTTATTTTCCGTGTTAGGTTGACATGAATGTTGCTTCAGCTCATCTGAAGTATAAAAACCTTCCCAACAATTTTCACAAATGTATGGTTTTAAATGTAATTTTTTATGTAATACTAGTGAACGAAAGTCTTCAAATTTCTCATTACAATAATCACAATCTCTGCCTATGGCTGACTTAACTGTGTGAGTAGTAACACAATGTTCATGAAGAGATTTCACTGAGCGAAATTCTGCTTTACATTCAACACAAAATAGGTTATCTTCTGCTAATTTAGGATCACTGCATTGCACTGAATTATTTTTTTGCCTATGTGCCTTTTGAATGGCTCTAATAGGTTTGAGATCATCAGATTCAAAACTGGCATCGTAGTTATCGTTTGCAGAATCTACAAAATTAATACTTCCGGCTAAAGTTTTCGCACTAGCTTCAATAAGTGTTTTAAACGAATATGATATTGTCAATTGATGTACACAATTGATGCAAATTCTATCAGGTAAAGAATTATCTGGAGTAACCTGAAAGGAAAGGCTTGATAAGGTTTTAAATGTACAACATATATATAAAATATTACAAGTCAAACGATAATATTACAGTATAATTATAAAATTTTCGTAAAATATCCGACAAGCGAACACTGTCCCCAGCAATCGATATGACTGAGTGGACGTGCCGCATTTCTTTGCCGCTACTCAAACATGTCCTACACCGGTCCTTATAACTCATTATTATATATATTACTACGATATTTTAATTTATATATTCAGATTATATGAAATTTATATTTTATATTTTTGGGAAGTTTGTTATTAAACATAGATGACAGCTTAGATATTGACAATTGCATCTATATAATAATATTTTTTTATAGAGAGAACATTGTATAATGTTGCCACATTAAAAAATATATAATTAAAATAAAAAAAATAATCTCCGTCCCCGCCATCCGCCTTTTTCGAGGTATTGCGAGTTGAGTGGCCGATTTCAACGCCACGCTATGCCTCATTACCAGAGCGAAGAAAATGGAAATAGAAGAATCCATCTTCACCGAATGGGAATCGAACCTACAAGCCGTTGCGTTAACTGGTAGACGCTAAGCCCCTGCGCCATGACGGTCCTCTTTGCAACAGAGTGCCTTAACACTATTTTATTGATCCCTTCTGTCCTTGTAGAGAAATGGTATCATCGCCTTCATAACCAAGGTAAGTTTAGGTAAGATAGGTAAGATAAGTTTAAGATATGTTAAGTTCTTTCTTTTCTTTCACTTTTGAAACTTGGTCATTGATTATTATATTTATAATTACAGTGATTTAAATAAAAATTTAAAGTGTTTTGGAGATGTTATAAGCAAAACGGTATTTGTAGATAAATGAACGAAGCTCAATACGAGGACAAATTATTGGATTCCAAGCAATGTGGATTTTTATCCTAATAACATAATGGAAGTTTGGTACAAAATTTTACTATATGTAAAATTTGTTACGTAAATTACAATTCACGTTAAAAGTAATATACCAGGTATTTCATGAGGGTCAGTTCATCAGGGTAATTTTTCAGTCGTCTCTACTTTTGTTTACATTTTCTGCACTTAATTTGTATACAAACCAATCTATTTCTATAGTTTTCACAAGAAATATATTCGTATAGTAAAAATCCAGTCCTTCAGTAAAATAAAATCATTTTAGTTAGTACTTCTAGATTTTCAAAACGCACTAAATTTTACTTTAAAATTAACCATATATATAAACAACAATCAGTCAAATATTATATTAAAGGTATATTTTTAAGACTTTTGGTATAAAAATAATTACATTAATCTATCTATTAATTATACTTTAGTACTAGATTACAAAACTAAATTGGAATAAAATTGTTATTTTGACATAGGTTTGACGTTTGAGCTATGATATGACATATGACATTAACAGAATAAATCAACTTCATCTCTAAATTTTGCAATGTTTTGTCAACCACCCGACGAAGAAACACAAAAATCTAGGGACATAACAACTAATAAGAAAAATCGAAAAACAAAGAAGAAAAATAAGAACAAGTTTAAACGGGAAACGAGGAAAAAGCAATTGAAATTTGCAAATACAATGTCAGCTTGGGCTGAAAACTTTGCTGTTGCTGCTACATGGCAGTTAAAACATCAGGTTGCTTATTGGAAAGCGCGTGCTAAAGCTTTAGAGTACGAAAACACAGTGTTACACGATGTTATACGTAGAAACAATTTAGTGGTACGTTCTAATTCACAAAATGAAAACGACATCGAAATACGAAGTGAAACAGACGATGATAATAGTGAAGTAGAAAGTGATAGTGGTGAAGAAATCCAAGATGAAGATATCCAAAGTGAAGAAGATTTTGAAGTTAGTGAAGAGTTTATTCAGTTTTTAACGGCTAATGCGAAATATAAAGAGGATGCTAAGAAAGAACGTGAAAGATTAAAAGCTGAAGAAGAAGTAACGGATGACATTGTAATAGAAGAAAGAGAAACTTCAGAAGAAAAAAGACAGAGAATGAAACAACTCTATGGGGACAGGTGGCAGAGGATATGTGCATTAGAAATGTCATTATTGACATCATTTATTCATGATTCTGATCAAAGTAAGCCGCAACACTGGCCAAATATACCTTTTAATTTCAATTGTAGCTGAAATTTTTTAAATTAGCAAAAGGTGTGGTCATATTAACAAAGAAATTTTAGTAATAGAATACATTTAAACAAACATTGATTATACATTGTATGTAATTAACCCTTTTCATGCCGGGCATAATAGAGTGATGTCTTTACCAAAAATGGTCGAAATTCACAGTTTTACAAGTGTTTGGAAAAATGCTAGTGACAACCAAATAATAAACAATTTTAACTTCATTAATTTATTAAAAATAAATAAATTAATTAAAAATTCAAAGCTGTGAATGAAATACAGAACTAAATGATATGGTCATTTATAACACATTACAAATTTATTTTGAGATATAAATCTCTTGCAATGTTGGTAGTATACCACTACAAAAGCGGGAGCTGATGTATCGGCTCTGGCATTTTTCAAAAGTACACCTAGAGCCAATATATTGGTCTCTGTCACTAAAATGGTTATGTCATTAACATTTTGGAAAACATTTAAAAAAATAAGATTAGTAAATGTAAAAACTGAACATAATTTTGAATAAAAAACAACTGCTTTCATAGTAGTAAGGTAAATTTTTAAACAAAAATTGAGGAAAGATTATAAAAAGAATTTTGTACTAACATATGTTTATGTAAGTGATGTATGTTAATCTGTTTTACCTTTTTTTTTACTTATAGAAAATATATAAATATATTCCCCCGCTTATAATATAATGTTTCATAAACACTTTGTTAATATGTAAATGTGAAACTATATCTTTAATAATATTGTAAGTACATACCATCATCATTACAATAATCTTTGACTGTGATCTTTCTTAAGATTTTTCTACAAAACTTTTTTACATACAGAGTAAATATAATATTTCTTCAGTAATTTGGTGTTTTATTTTTATAATTTTATAACTATATTTTAAAATGGGTCTTTTATGAGGTGCTTTAAGAGTAAGAATTTACAGAGGCGTAAGCGTCTGCCTGTAAACGCGACGGTTTGTGGGTTCGAACCCCCCTCGAGGAAGATGGAATTTTAGGGTTCCGTACAAAAATAAAAAAACGGAACCCTTATAGAATCACTCGTGTTCCTGTCCGTCCGTCTGTCACAGCCAATTTTCTCTGAATCGACTAGACCGAATCAGGTGAAATTTGGCAGGATGGTGTAATGCCCTGACCCGAACACAGATGTGTAACGTAAAAAATATTTTTTGAAATAAGGATAATTTTCGGGCGATAAATTAGGTAATTAAAAAAAAAAAATTTGCAAATCTTACTGAGTCATATATCAAATGAAAGGGCTTGTTATCAGGATCTCGAATATATTTTTCTTAATTTTTTAAAATAAATAGTTTCGATGATATTCATGAAAAAAGCCGAAAATTGACCATTTCCCCCCCTCCCCCAATCTCCGAAACTACTGGGCTGAAAAATTTGAAAAAAATGCTGAATACAGTTTATGGCTTGTAGATTACAGGAAAACCTATAAGGATTTCATAAATTGAAAATAAATGGTAAATTCTATAAAAAATGTTTTTAGGGAAAAAACGTTTTCAGGGAAAATATTGCATTATATTGTGTACGGAACTTGACCGGTTTTTTTTCTATTTCCATTTTTTTCGCTGTGGAAAGTTAGCAGTTCCCCCTACCTACCCTGCAATATGCGGGATAAAGCATGAAGCTAAAAAAATAAAATTTTGTTTAGATATTAAGTATTAAATCAAGATCATACTAATATGTTTATTTCCAATTTCCCACATCTTAGGGCCACGCTAAGAAAGTTATGAGATCTTCCCGCAAGTCATCAAGGCTGCAGATGCCTTATAGGAAACCTTAAGGTATTCTTAAGATAACGGTTACAATACTTAGGCCTTCTACCGAGACGCTGCAGTGGCAAGCGTAAGCGCTTGTGTATAGCGTCTTATATATGCGGAGAGAGTAGAGTGAAGAGAGTAATGTCAGGATTTGTTGAACACAATTTGTTCTATATACAGATGGTTTACGTAAAAGCATTTCTCGGTGATAAAAAAAAGAATTTTTCTAGTACTTAATTTCTTTAGATTTCCCTTTCAACGATTATTAAAAATATAAGAAAATTTCTTCACAATCAAGAGACTAGTTGACTAAATGTGGGTTAAAGTCATATTTACAACAAATTATAAATGCTCGTTAAGTTAAAAGCCGGATGGAAAGCTTAATATTGTGATTTTGTAGAAAAACGTGAAATACTTAAACGCAGCAAGTAGAAAGTAGCTAAGTATGATTAAAATTGCTTTTAAATGCATATGATGAAGGACTTTCGTGACGCAGCGGCCTAGCGTTTTTGCTTGTGAGCGCTAACATTCCTGGGTTCGACTCCCACTCAGGGAAATTCATTTTCGGAATAAAACATATTATACTATAAATTATTCTGATAATTTGGTAAGTATGACTATTATTTTAATTTTTTATTTATTAAGTAATTATTCTCTTTTATTTATTTAAGTTTCATATTATTTAATACATAATATTCCTTTACAATGTGCAAGTGTATATAAAATATACTGAGTGTGACTTATATTGGTCAAACATAGAGAATCATTGCTTTAAAGCTTAAGGAATATATCTCAGATATCACGGCGTGTATTGCAGTCGCCTTTTGGATAATCCCTACTATTATAGAGATATATAAACCTCATAGTTGCTAATAACACAAATATATGCCCTGAAATGATACGTGAGGCTATATTTTCATATAGCTTCACCTGGGATCTTCTTAAAAAACCTATGAAGTTCTATAACCTGTACATTAAAGAATACGATGCAGTTAGCTTATTCCGTAGGCATCTACGGCAGTGCATGAGGTAGTTCAGAAACTGTTGACGGTATTTTGACAAAATAATTATGTCAACTGACAGACAAATGCTACCTCAGTCTATTTGCGAGTTCTGACCCCGGACTACTGCGAAGTGTTCGAAACGTCGGGTTTCCAAAACTAATGCTGAATTGCCATATTGAGTTGAAAACGTTTCCGTAAAACTAACAATCTGCTTTTGTAAAAAGATCAGGGATTACTACGAGAGGCGTGGATATTTACAATTTTTCAGGTATTTATTTTTTTTTATTCATAAGTTTTTTTTTAATTTTTTTTATGAAAATTAAATAAAGGATGGAGGCTAAAATGTCGCATTTCGTACATATAACAGAGTAGCGGAAGAGTATAGTTTACAATGAATCTATTTTTTCTGCTCATAAGCAGGAATCAAACCAATAATCTACATATTACTGCAGTTAACAGGATAGACGGAAAAAACTTTAAGTAGAAGGAACCTAGTGTTAAGACACTGTTATTTCTTTTGTATTCTCGCTTTTTGTCTTTCAGGCATTGCATGCCAACCACTGCCTTTCTACCTGTTCCCAGATCGAAAAAAACTAAATTATGATTCGTTCTCTTCTGGTGGAAATCGAACGCACACACCGTTTTTTTCAAAGTCTGACGCTATGCTCTTTACTTAAAAATTGTGTAACAAAAATCTGTAGAAGCCAATCTTGTTTACTACTTGTATACTAAGTTTTAGTATATATTAAATAATTCTAGCTTGAATCATAAGTAAAATGAGCTAAGTAAAGACTTGCGACTTATATGTGTCAAACTAGTTAAAAGACTGTTGTAACATTTTACTCAATCGTGATGCCAGTATTAGTTTCTCTGTTGCCCAAAACATATTTGTTGGGAGCCAACTGTATATAATTTCTTGTTAACAAATTATTTATATTTTCAATTAATTTTTGGTATACTGAATTATGTAAAAATAAATTCTATTTTTTTTTAGAAATTGATATAATCGCCATGGCTTAGGGTTTAATATTTAGTTGGGAAGAAACTGTTCTTATTTCATTGCTCTGATTCCATTAGCGTTTACAGCGTTAGGTTCCGCCACGCAACTTATAATGATAATACATTCAAGTAAAAAGCGAGAAATAGCATATAACTATATATATTATGTATGTATAGTATTAGTTCTAGATTGGAAGCCCTTCGCCTCTGAAAGTCTGCTCTGTTGTAATTAGGTAAGAATTGAGGTAAAAATGTAATGTTTTACACACACGTAAACACATATACAGGGTTATTATCTTGCTTATATGTAATATTTTTACTGGGATAAAGGATAGTGCAGTCAACGTGGTTTAACATCGTCTATATTTAAGCACCATAGTGGCGCAGAGGCGTGGCGTCTACTTGTAACGCGACAGTTTCTGGGTTCGATTCCCACTCGGTGAAGATGGATTTTTCTATTTCCATTTTCTTCGCTCTGGAAACTAGGCAAAGCGCGGCGTTGAGTTTCGCCACTCAACACGCAATGCCTCGAAAACGGCGGAAAGCGGGGACGGAGAAAGCAGGGACTGAGCAACGGAGTGTCTTTACACTAGGTTCCTAAGGTTCCTGTAGTTCCCTCTGTCTATCCTGCCATGTGCGGGATAAAGCGTGAAGCTATATTTAAGCATTTAAGTCATTGACACGATGAAGTTGAATATAACTATATACAATTTGATGCATTTTCATTCTAAATAGTATTTTGTCACGAAATGTTATGCATATGTAATAAACGAGTTCCAAATTTCCTTCGACCTTCATCTCGTGTCGGGAGCTTTGAGATTGCGACCTTTTTTCTAATATCCTTTATATTGCTGTTTTATCTGTACTGTTTAATTTGACATTATACTTTTTTATATCATTCTGCAACATAAAATGATAAGTTCAAGTCGATATCTTGTTCAATCAAATAACAATTTCCGAAAAAAAGTTGTTGCATTTTTTGTTATAAATTCGTTACTTATTTCGAATTTCTAATAGAGTTTAGTCTATTTCAACTAATTTATTATATCTATAGATTAATATTATATAAATATACAAAAGTAGACCCCAAAAAATATCCGACCATACCAGGAACCAAATGGCTAGTCGGCGCTCTATGCAATTGCAATCTTCCAGTGATGCTGAGTCATATAGACAGCTCAATAGACAAATCCTCAAATCATTGCGGCACGACATTCGCTCCTTTAATACAAAATGTATTAAAGAGACGATCGAACGGAACAAAGGTCCCAAAGTGTTCGCAAGAGAGGCCTCTATTGGGCAAAGTCATTTGACAAAGCTGAAAACAGGAGATGGCAGTATAGTGTCGACAAAACCAGAGGTATTGAGGGAGGTCGAAAGGTTCTACGGACAGTTATACTCCTCAGTCGCTAGCCCTATCGCAAGCTCGGCTAAAGACCCAAGAGCCAAGCTAACCCGACACTATACCGAAGATTTTCCGGACATCAGCCTATGCGAGATTAGGATGGCCCTCAAACAACTTAAAAACAACAAGGCACCAGGAGAAGACGGAATCACATCAGAGCTTCTGAAAGCGGGTGGAACACCGATACTTAAAGTCCTTCAGAGGCTCTTTAACTCCGTCATACACAAAGGCAAAACGCCAGAAACATGGAACAGGAGCGTGGTGGTCTTGTTCTTCAAAAAGGGCGATAAAACTCTATTGAAGAACTATCGACCCATCTCGCTGCTGAGCCATGTTTACAAGTTGTTTTCGAGAGTCATCACCAATCGTCTCGAAACTAGGTTTGATGACTTCCAGCCTCCCGAACAAGCCGGTTTCCGGAAAGGCTTTAGTACCATAGACCACATCCACACGCTGCGGCAGATTGTACAGAAAACCGAAGAGTATAATCTGCCATTATGCTTAGCGTTTGTGGACTATGAGAAGGCCTTTGATTCGATCGAGACTTGGGCGGTGCTTCAATCTCTGCAACGATGCCATATTGATTATCGGTATATCGAGGTGCTGAAGTGCTTGTACAAGAACGCCACTATGTCGGTTCGAGTACAGGAGCAATGTACCAAAGCGATTCCATTGCAACGAGGTGTGAGACAAGGAGACGTCATCTCTCCGAAATTGTTTACCACCGCAATGGAAGACGCTTTCAAACTCCTGGAATGGCAAGGACGCGGCATCAATATTAACGGCGAGTACATCACTCACCTTCGGTTTGCCGACGATATCGTGGTTATGGCGGAATCGTTGGACGATCTAAGCACTATGCTCGAAGACCTCAGCCGAGTATCTCAACAGGTTGGGCTTAAGATGAACATGGACAAGACGAAAATCATGTCGAACATCCATGTTGTGCCCACCCCGCTTGCAGTTGGGAACTCGCAGCTCGAAGTTGTTGACGAGTACGTCTACCTGGGTCATACGATCCAGTTAGGTCGGTCCAACTTTGAGAAGGAGGTCAATCGTCGAATCCAACTCGGCTGGGCAGCGTTCGGAAAACTACGAAATATCTTCTCGTCCAAAATACCTCAGTGCCTCAAGACGAAAGTCTATAACCAATGTGTGTTACCAGTGATGACTTACGGCACAGAAACGTGGTCTCTTACTATGGGCCTCATAAAGAAGCTCAAGGTCGCTCAACGAGCTATGGAGAGGTCTATGCTCGGAATTTCTTTGCGAGATCGTGTGCGCAACGAGGAAATCCGCAAACGAACAAAAGTAATCGACATAGCCCAACGAATTAGTAAGTTGAAGTGGCAATGGGCAGGGCACATAGTACGGAGAACTGACGGCCGCTGGGGCAGAAAGGTTCTCGAGTGGAGACCACGTACCGGCAAACGCAGCGTGGGACGGCCTCCTACCAGGTGGACCGACGACTTGGTCCGGGTTGCAGGCAGCCACTGGATGCGTATAGCATTAGACAGGGCGCACTGGAGGTCCCTGGGGGAGGCCTATGTTCAACAGTGGACGTCCTACGGCTGACATGATGAAATATACAATTTTAAAGTGTCCTTAGTTTTAAATGGTAGGCAGAGAGATCTATAATGACACTCCGTTCTCCGTAGCTTGTTATGCTAGTGCGTCTAGGTATAATTCATTTATACTGCCGAGTGGGATAATTAGAGTAAAGTGTTCAAATTCTTTCAGTTGCGGAACATAACGCTGCACTTAATTTATTAATATACATTTGAAAGTTAATATTAATTAATTTTTTATATAAAATAATAATTACATATATGAAATTCTAAAAACATGACTTCATTTGCATAAACTATTGTAAATATACGTCACTTAAAATTGGAAGGCGGATCACGTATTAGTAATTAGTTATCGATTACAAACTAAAATTATATCTTTTATTTCAACATATACTTATATTTTAGTAGTAGAAACAAAAGCTATAAATAAAAAGCTTTAATTAGTCATTTTAATTGAATATTTCCTTATAACAACTATATAATAGATTAAAAGCTTATATATATATATATATATATATATATATATATATATATATATATATATATATATATATATATATATATATATATATATATATATATATATATATATATATATATATATATATATATATATATATATATATATATATATATATATGTATATATATATGTATCTATATATATGTAGCTGATGGAGTTATACGTGTCATTTCAATGTTTACTTCATGGAATTAAAGTCATAGAGTGTGCCAAAAGCCAATGTCATTCTTAGTACGTACTTTATAAATACAAGTATCGATCGAAAATTGACCCAACTACCGTCTAGTAGGACTGAAAACGTTGCATCTGGGTCACAACACAGTAGTATTTTATGTTATCGTTACGCGATATAGTAATGTGTCTCGTTGAAGTCTTTTATATGGCAGTTCTGGATTATGATATAGGTAAGCCTTGAAAAGTTATCTTAGCTTATGTGAGGGATAATTAAACGAAAATTGGAAATAATATATACTCGTATATATCAAATATTATCTTTTTTTGTACATTTTA
The DNA here is from genome assembly GCA_037178615.1 of Dione vanillae. Taxonomy (NCBI): domain Eukaryota; kingdom Metazoa; phylum Arthropoda; class Insecta; order Lepidoptera; family Nymphalidae; genus Dione; species Dione vanillae. The sequence goes on along the minus strand of JAZFAU010000037.1, from coordinate 364,481 downwards.
TTATGGTTTTAATGAATTACAAAAAAATACTATACTAACTACTACATAGAGTACAGATCACTAAAAACATAAAAAATCAAGCACAAACAATAATTAAACGAAAAGAAAACAATCGAAATCTCAACCCGATAGGCTTTATCTTTTATCATTACCTTATCCAAGGATCAAGTGGAAACGTCCCTATCCAGGGAGTCGAAATTGGCGCTCAAAACGGTATGCGAGCGCAACCTGTTCCGCGGGGGGTCCGGACCCCCCTACCTGCTCCCTCCCCCCTCATCCCCACGCCCCTGGCTCAGCGTCAGTGCCTCCGACCGCTTGGCCAATACCGGCCGTTCGTTCACACAGTGAAAACTATTATAACAAAGTTCATACGTGATTTTTATTGTGTTCTCGGATTGCAGTGTTGTGTGTATACGAATGTGAGTTTAATAGAATTATGGTGATATGTACTATGGATTCTGGAGGTTGGTCCTTTCAGTTAATAGAATCTGTGTGCTTAAAACCTTTAACGTCTTTAACGCTGTGTATATATAAGACTAGCTTTAAGTTTGAAATATCTCAAGAACTTAGTTTCATAATGAAAAACGTGTCTACAATGTAAATTGCTCGTAGAAATTTTTCACTCTACATTTCTTATACTTAATGTGGAGACGCTTTAAAAAGCATAATTACAGTACATAATACGTTTATTTTTATTCAAGTTCATCCTATTAGAAGAACAGGTTAATTTGCATAAGGTTCATGAAGAAATTCTAATTTACGTGGTTTTTCAGTAGAGTTTACGTCTATATATCTTTTTAGGGGTCAATTATTTCTCCTATGTGCTCAAAATTAACTAAAAAATATGAAAATGTCGAGAAGTCTACTAAAAATTTCAAATTCTGTTCATCCGTCTCAAATTGATTACTAAAAAAAGTTTTATCGTCCGCATGGTCCACGGGACCGAGATAAATTATACGAAATCGTTATAAACAGGATATTTAAGAACTAGCAATGTGTGTTAAGCATTTTATATTTTGTTAACTGACCTGCGTCTATTTAGATCTATTATATTAATAAGTAGGTTACAAAGACACGTTAAATTTAGCTAAATTTTATATATAAAATACCATATAATATACAATAAAAATCTACAACTCTAACGTTCAAGATTAGAACGTTTCTTTTCCTTAACACAATATATATATATATATATATATATATATATATATATATATATATATATATATATATATATATATATATATATATATATATATATATATATATATATATATATATATATATATATATATATATATATATATATAAACATACAAACTATTTATAAATGAAGAAAAGATAAAATTATTGTAAAAGTATGTAATTTCATAATACCTTCCAAATAAATTCAATACAATGTAAAATTAAAGCAGAGTAATAATGTATTTACCGCCAACGGGTGTCTCTATACTTTTAAATCTTTTTCTTATATACATTAATCAATAGAGCTACCAAAAGTCTAAAATATTAAGATATTTCAAAGCATTTGAAATATTACCTTAGCAATTTATCATATCCAAAAATGGGAAACACGTATGTTAATATCATTAAGCCTATTTGTTACAATATGAATTAAATTATAAACTGTTTTTACATTTACATACTGTAACATACATCTTGCAGGTCACAGAGAAAGAACTAAGTGATTTACTTAAAGAAAACATATAAAAATTTGAACGCAGCGGGACTCGAACCCGCACCCTCTTGCGAACCGTGTAAGAGGGCGCGAGGTCGAGTCCCGTTCAAATTTTTATACGTTTTCTTTAAGTATTTTTTCTATCCTCAGTGTGGATTAACACTTTAAAAAATCCTAAAAATACGAAGTGATCTCTACTACTTTTGATGCTGGAATCACAAAAGTGCTTAATTTATTATGAATATATAGAAATAATTGATATATGAAACAAGCGATAAAAGTCATTATTATATATTGTTTCACATATATACATATATAATAGTTGTATAAGTAGATTGAGAAAAAAATATATATCAAAAATATGCTTGAAGCTTAAAACTACCAGCTGTCTCTACAATAGCGTTGATGCTATCAATATTTCATTTTACCACATATATTTTCCTAAAAAGGGCATTTTTTTATATGTCGTAAGTAAATATTAGTTAGGTTTTTATTGGTTATGAACATTTGTACAGTACAAGTGTATTGAAATAGTACAAGTACAGTACAAGTGTATGCAACCATGAACAAAAAGCTAAACTATTTTAAGGAACTCATATAAATTGTGTCCAAACGCCCTTAGAAGTTGTTTTGTGAAATTTATATCATGAGTATAATTTATATATAATATTTATAAAACAATATCAAAAATTAACAATTAATATATAAGAAGATGTTATTAATGCATTTGTTCTTAATTTCACCTGTACCATATTACTCGGGGAGTAAACGAAGGCAACCTAGAACTAAGATATCCTAAATATCCATATACATATATACAGTATAGCGTAACGCCTCGCTCTGTCTTACAAATGCGAGAAAATAAATTGATCATTTTCCCATTTAGCTTCACGCTTTATCCCGCACATGGCAATGCAGAGGGAACTGCAGGAACCGTGGAAGTTGGTGTTAAGACGCTCCGTTGCTTAGTCGGTTAGTTCCCCCTAATTTGGATGCAAGTGACAACTACTGCACTTATATTCAGTATCTCAACCACTGCGTACAAGTGGCATGAAATAGAAAATGTATGAATTAAAAGAGAACATAACCTCAACTTATATAAGAGACGCTTGTGATAACAGGTTGACTATCAGCCATATAACTGTAACATTTAATTACATAGCTTTCTCAGGCTGTTCTAGTTTTTATATTCAACATTGATCCCATCTTATCTTAGATTCTAAGTTCAGTTCTTGCAACCATTATTGGCTACGAGCGGATATCATGCCATTAAAAATTACTATAAATTGTCGATATATATATTTTTTATGTATAAATTAAAGTAATTCTAGTGATTAGGTAGATACTAGCGTAGAGAGGCACTGGAATAAGTTTTGATGAAGTCAAAATAATTAATATATAGAAGTAAACTGGTATATATATATATATATATATATATATATATATATATATATATATATATATATATATATATATATATATATTATATATTTATATATATATATATATATATATATATATATATATATATATATATATATATATATATATATATATATATATATATATATATATATATATATATATATATATATATATATATATATATATATATATATATATATATATATATATATATATATATATATATATATATATATATATATATATATATATATATATATATATATATATATATATATATATATATATATATATATATATATATATATATATATATATATATATATACTATGTATTTGATACAAAAATATTAAAATTCACTTAATTATACGCCTGGAAAAGGTTAGACAGATTAATAGTAGTATACAGTATGGAACAGATTGAAATGTTGAAAACGATATTTTTATATTAATTAATTCATCTCTAATTAATTTAATGCTATTAATGTAGAGTCTTTGGAGTAATAATATATATGAATATGTATTATAACGACGACGATTTGTTATAAATTGAATGTTTAAACACAAAACTTATGAAATTTTATAAACTCCTAAAATCAGCAAATTTATATTATATCTCTCCTTAAATAAATTAATTTTTTTTATAAAACGACAATTAATTAATAAATCCTATTATAGTGTAAAGGATTATATTATTGATAAAACGGCATGAAATGTAATAAGTTAGAATGACGTTTGTGAAGTGATCACAATAGGTTTAGGGAAACCTGGCTGAGTTTGTTGTGGGCTCTCTCACCAGGCCGCGCTTGGAACCCTCGCAATTTTAGTTTTAAGTCGTGGAGTGTGTAGGTTTTGAAGGTGCTCCTCCGTTCGCTCTATCTGACGTACACATGTGACCATCTTATTAATTCTAAGTGGAAAAGTTATAAATAAATAAGTAAATAAATAAGAGGATGGAATAAGAGAGTTCGTTATTAAAAAAATAACCAAATTTATTGAAATTCTTCTTCTTCTCTTTGTTCTGAAGTTATTCTTTTAATTATTTATAATAAAAATACTTTAAAAATCTAAGAAAGTAAGTTATAATTTAAAACAGAAAATATTTGTTATTAATATAATAAAAGAATTTCGCTGTAACTCATTTTGATTTATAGAGATGTCATAATATATTTAAAAATGAAAAAAAAAAAAACAATAATTACGAATTATTCTTCTAAAATTTAAATATATATATATACGAAATAGTACAATTCTCCAATTACACATATAGACTATGTAATGCTAATTTATATTCAAAATCTTCACTATAATCCTGACGAAAACATGTTACTATTATTTAATTACTTAATATATAGTTAGGTGGTCGATAAGATTTGGAATTTGAGGCCGGGACAAACCAGTTTCCACCAAATATTTGCTTTAACGTTTAAATATATGAACACGGTCTATCTCAAATTAATACTACACAAACCTTTTAAATTTATATTTAAATATTTTAATTGTATTCTTATAATAGATTTAAATAAGTTTAAATGAAATTTAAATAAATTAAAAAAAATATACGGAATAAATAACAATAATTTAGTATTTAAAGTTAAAATTAGGTGGTTTTTGAATTTCTCATTGAGGCTTCTATGGCAATATATTACATCGTGTCCCAGTAGTTAAAGTGGTATGATTAAAAGCACCGTGTTAGTAGGTTCGATATCCGTTTGGAAAACGGAAAACGAAGAACAGAGTGTCTCAACTTAAACCCAGAGTTCTCAAATTACAATGAATAAAGTGAAAACCTGAAAATTTGTTCTGGGAAAGCTTTAAAATACAATTTAAATTGAATAAATCATTTTACAACAAGAGAAATAATACAATAAAGATTTTAAATAATTCCAGCACATTAAATTAGAATAAATTATGCCTGAATAAATGAAATCGTTATACGTTATAAAGCAATATTTTACTTTGACACTTAAATATCGTTACACCTACGCATAAATAGATAAGGGTGACAATGATATTTTTTACCTTTATTGTCGTTTTCTCACACGATTTCGTTAATTTTTCTTATAGATTTTCGTATATAATTTTAAAAAGTTACAAAATTTACCTGTAATTTACTTGACTCTATATAAATGAAGAGATTATTCTCTAATATTGATTTTTTGAAATTTAAATCGAACTAAACTAAAAAATTTACCTTACTAAATTTAAATAACTAAAAAATTTAACGAATTAAGTAAAATACTTAATTCGTTAACAAGAAATGAGCCATTCACTATTTTTTCGATATACACTAAATGCTTTGAAGTAAAATTTAATACTTAAAATAAGAAATGAAATCAGTTTGTCTTAAAGGTTTATATTGCCGCACAGTTTGCCTCAGCGACGCTCAAGTATGAAGGCTCGCGACGAATTTTACCGAGATTCCTTTACAACTTTGCACTTTTACCATTTTTTAAATCTTTATCTTTATAACTTAACACATTATATATTTTGAGCACGATTACATAATATATTATGTAAAAAGTTGTTTACGTAATCCAGATTGAAAAAATATGGCAATAATCAGTTCAGTTCATCATATGGCAATAATCATCAGTTCTTAAATAGTATATATGTCTTAAGTATAATATAAGTCAATGATTCTGTAGAGTAGGGAGTTTTGACACTATATTATTCCATTAATTTCACATGAGATAATTAAAAATTGATGAAATTCTTCGTACTTTTATATATTATGTGCCATACAATCTTTATGCTTATAGTTTTTTGATTATTTGTAACATTACAACAAAAACAATTACAAATTCTCATAAATTACAACATAAACATAATTTTTTAAATAATTCACGGATACCTTAAAAATAAGCTTAGAATAATTAATTATATCGAATTTGTTTACGTTAATCTCGCTAAATTAAATATTTAATGGCCATATTTACTTAAAAGTAATAAAAATTAGCATTCACGATCTGTAATTTGTATTGAACCAATATTAGAAGCGAATTATAAAAAAGTGTAAGCTTTTAACAGAGCTTAAAAAGCACTTCTAAGTGACCGACAAACACTTATCAAAGTACTAAATGCTATTATTTTTTAAAAGTTTAAAAATAATAGTGTGGGTTGAGGAAATTTGATATTTTAATTTTTTTTTTCATTTATTTCCTTTAGTTTTATAATTGTTTTATTATATACATATTGTTTTCGGGCAAGAGAAGAGAAATGTATTCATTTTACGTAAGACCGTAAACGTAACTATCGAATATGCTTCATAAAAATACAAATTTATTACACGAGCACAGATTTACACGAAAACGCTCATTTGAGAATACCTTATCGGCTTTCATTTATCTTACGTAATGTAAATCGTAATTAAAATTTTATATGCAATTTTCATTTTGTGCATATTTTAATCAATTCCTGACTGAGATTGTATATGATACTAAAAGTATATATTAAGCATAATATGTTTAAATTTACATATATGTTATACCTATGTTGTTTTGTGATTTAAAATTATACTTAGGCTAATGTGAAATTAAAATGTTTGCTTAGATTATCTCAGAGTCTACGGTCCTCTTTATAGGCTACGGGAATCATGAGATAATTAACAATGGAAATTGTTGTAAAATGCAATATTTTGATGGCTCCATGCTCTTAGCGGGGTAGTCGGAAAGAACCGCAGGAACTATAGGAACCTAGTGTCAAAACACTCCGTTCCCCGCTTTCGGCGTTTTAATGCATTATGTGTTGAGTGATGGAACTCAACACCGCGCTGCTGCAATGCTAATTTAACTTCTCCGAGTGAGCATTGAACCCAAAATCCGTCACGATTATATATATATATATATATATATATATATATATATATATATATATATATATATATATATATATATATATATATATATATATATATATATATATATATATATATATATATATATATATATATATATATATATATATATATATATATATATATATATATATATATATATATATATATATATATATATATATATATATATATATATATATATATATATATATATATATATATATATATATATATATATTATATATATATATATATATATATATATATATATATATATATATATATATATATATATATATTGAGAAGATCAGGAAGAAAATCCACATTGCGTGATAATTGACCAGATTATATCACAAGATTAATAATAGCAATACTGTAACACTCACTAGTATACATAACGTTTTCGTGTTTCTAATATATTTCCATAGCGAGCGTCACGCATGCTCGATACCAGTATAACGATACCTCATCACGCACCCAAATTAAATTTTACGTTAATTTCTAGAGAAAGTATTTTTCTGTGCAAATTACTTAACTTAGCTTTCACTGAAACTTCATATTTTATATACGCTCTGATTGCTATGTAGTAATTAATCGTTGAGTAAAAAATTGTAATTTTTGTATTGAACAGTGCAACTGTTGAGTATTTTGCTGTGTATTTTAGGCAGAATTGTTTTCCAAATCGATAATAGTGTTATGCTTTCGACGAGTTAAATATATTTGTAGAAGTCTTCTATTAATTGTTAAAGTATATTTTTTATTTGAATTTCATTTAGGCTTATTGGTGTTAGTTTAGTTAAGTTGGTAAAAATACAAGGAAAATAATATTTATAGTATAATTTTTCCATATTTAAATTGATTAAATTATTTATCTAAAATATTAATGAATAGTTATTTACAGTTATATAAATATTCTTATTTAATTCATTTCACCCATAACGTACAATATCTTTAAGGAATTTTACTTAAATGTTTTTTAATTTTATTTACATACCAAAAACTGAAAAATAATATTAATAATAAAATAATAATAATATATATTTTTGCAAATTCCAGGTTCGTGGTGACAATGTGTGATCGGTGATTAAAACAACAGCGCGATGTTGCGCGCAATAATCTGCTTGCTCGTCGCATCCGCGGCAGCGGGGCACGTCCGCGAGTTTAGCGTCAAAGAGAACGCCCGCGCCGGCACCCTCGTCGGACACCTTGGAGACGAACTGCCTGATGCTGCACCACCGTACACCATAGTGCCAGTTCCCGGCAGTGCCGTCAATGATGACCTCAAAATAGATCCCCATACTGGTGAAATTAGGACTAGAGCGCCGCTTGACAGAGAGAATAGAGATCACTACGCGCTCGTAGCTATACCAGCTAGTGGCGATAATATACGTGTAGTTGTTCGCGTTTCCGACGAGAACGACAATTCTCCCACCTTTCCTTCCCCCGTTATGAATGTTGAGTTTTCCGAAAATACTCCTAGAGACGTTAAAAGAAAGCTTAATCCAGCCAAAGATCGCGATTTAGGAGTGTTTAATACGCAAAGGTATAATATCGTGTCCGGAAATACTGATAACGCGTTTAAGTTATCCTCGCATCGAGAACTCGACGGTGTTCTCTATTTAGATCTTCAAATTAACGGCTTTCTCGATAGGGAAACTACTGACCATTATGAATTGGTCATAGAAGCGTTAGACGGTGGTACTCCACCTTTGAGAGGGACGATGACTGTAAATATTACCATATTAGATGTTAATGACAATCCACCTGTGTTTGCTGAAAGTGCATATTCAGCTATGATACCCGAGAACGCTACAGTTGGCACACCTGTATTGAAAGTGTTCGCAACTGACTCGGACGCCAGCGAGAATGGACTAATAGAGTACTCAATAAATAGACGGCAGAGTGACAAAGAAAATATGTTTAAGATAGATCCTAATACAGGAGAGATTTCAGTGAATAAGGCTTTAGATTTCGAGACCAAAGAGTTGCACGAACTGGTTGTGGTTGCTAGAGACAAAGGCGCTCAGCCCTTAGAAACAACCGCGTTTGTTTCGATAAGAGTAACCGACGTTAATGATAACCAACCAACTATAGACGTTATATTTCTTAGTGACGATGCGACACCGAAAATATCCGAATCTGCTCAATTGGATGAGTTTGTTGCGAGAATATCAGTCCATGATCCAGATTCGAAGACAGAATATGCTAATGTAAATGTTACTTTAAGCGGCGGTGATGGGCACTTTGATCTGCGGACACATGATAACATTATATATTTAGTCGTAGTAGCTTTACCGTTGGATAGAGAGTCCCAATCATCTTACACTTTGAATGTAGTCGCAACAGACAAGGGTTCTCCTCCATTGCACGCGTCGCGTATAATTAGTTTGCGAGTAACCGACGTAAATGACAATCCGCCAGTTTTTCTAGAAAATGAATATAAAACAAGTGTTCCGGAAGCCGCGCCGCCGGGCACACCGGTTTTGCAAGTGTCTGCTAACGATGCGGATGAGGGAGCTAATTCGGAAATAAGGTATTCTTTACTTCCAACTCCTCAATCCGATTGGTTTTCCATAGATGAGAGGTCAGGTTTAGTTACGACGCGCGCGCGGGTCGATTGTGAAACAAATCCTATGCCGAAGTTAACAGTGGTCGCGAGTGATCGTGGTAACCCTCCCCTATCGTCTACCGCCACTCTATTAGTGACAGTGTTAGATGTGAACGACAATGAGCCGATCTTCGACCAGTCCTTCTACAACGTGACCGTCGCTGAGAACGAAGCCGTCGGCAGCTGCATTTTAAAGGTCAGTTTTTATAAATGTATATGTAAGTTCGTCAAATTCTTAATATATTTTCTCAAGTATTTGACATTCAAATCTGAACACTTAAATGAAATATTATATAATAAAATAATAGAACTTAATAAATTCTAAATCAAATTTAAGTTCTACATAAATTGTTTACTTACGTATCTGATCTACAACATATCTCATAAATATCATCGACAAAAATCAAATTGATTTCTATTCTAGAAGTCAACATACAGGCAGTGTTCTTAGCCATAGTGTTTCAAACAGGGCACGTATGGCGTGACTCCTGATAATTTGCCATTTTTGATTAAATTGCTGGTCCTTAACTGAAATGTCAGCAACCAAATGTCAAAGTAGTTACGCCATCGTCGATACTGTCAGTGTTGACGGCTCTATTTCAAAAATTGGTTTAAATGATTTGGATTTTTGACGTGACAACGTCTTAAATTAGGTTGCGGCTCGGAGTCACATATGAAAAAGGTAACGTAACGATGTATCAACTGTCACCGAACTATGATCGGTCCGCCGCGCGTATCACTTGACACATATACAATGTTTTAGTAAACAACATATATTTTCTATAGTTAAAATTTGTGCAATTTACATTATAATTATTAATCATATCAATAAATATTCTACCGAGAAAAAGACGTTGTCACGTAAAATTTTCGCCCGTAAAACCCACTTTACAGGCAATCATTTTTTTTATTATACATTTTTCATCTAGTACTAGCAGCTTTTCTTTTTTATTTTTTTTTACATTACTTTAGTGTTTTATCCAATCCTTTTTATCGCTTGTTTACTTTATTAATTCATATTATTGTGAAAAATTTACCAATGTTCCACATTAGTTTTTATGATATTATAATGACAGCGACAGTATATCTTTAGACAATATCAAACTGATTTAGATGAATTCAAAGAAAATAGATAAATATTCAAATTATTATATGAAGCGCGGCGTTGATTCCGTTAATCAATACAAAAATGTTTCAAATACTGATGTTGAGTGAATATCTGGTGTATATATAGGTATACATATTTTTGAAATATTTCGCATTTTGTTATTTTCCAGCTTAAAAATAAAGATATATTTACTTAAAATGTACATAATAAGATAACCTTATGCCCTAGAATAATAATAAAAAATATATTTTTAAATATACTTACACTTCAATATATACTTCAAAAAATTTAATAAACACAATCTGATAACAATAATTCCATTTACGTAACAACTAATAAATAGTATTAGAAATAAAAGATTTCCAATTAAAATAAGGCTACGCTGCGGCGAAGCAATTACTTATTTAGACAGATCTCCTTATATCTCCACTTTGCGAATTTGTTGAGAAAAAGCTCGGCAATTTTCATTAAAAGTTATCGGCAGCATCAAAAAGTCAATTTTAATATGCGCCTTAATATACAATCCTACCATGTGAGGTAGATAGTTATAAGCGAACATAAATCTAGTGACTAACTTTGGGTTCGAGACTCATCGCAAATTACGATCTAAATTGAAAATTAAACATACTTGTTGCTTGGAGTCGAGACGCGGATAACGTGTTATTCATATAACGGTTCGTATTTTTTATTTTTTTTTTTATTCTCTCTCTCTTTTTTCCTTTTTTAGGAATTTTAAGGTAGAAAGATTGAGTGGAGGGACTAAATGAAGCTTTTGTAGCTTGATTATGTATAATTATTATTAATAATGATAAGTATTATTATATAATAATGATAAGTATTATAATAATGATAAGTATTATTTTATGTATATCGATGTTAAGGCAGTGTCTCAAATTTGATTTGGAAGACAGAGTGTTCCAACACTAAGTTTTCTCTTCTAAAAGTGTAATTTAATACTTGGACACTGGCATTTGAAATCGCACTGTACGTTATAATAAATATTAAATCGTTAACAACAAAAAAAAAATCATACTAATAAAATTTAAAATTGAACTATTAAAATGCAAATTTTCTTTCATTAAAATCAACTTGCTGTACCAAGGCGAGGTGGTTTTGTGTATCACATTACGCTTTATGTACGTACGTGTAATTATTAGGTGGGCGCTTTAATTACTAGAAATAATGTCAAGATTTTTTTTAAATATCCATCATTGATCTCAATTAAGTATATTTTTTAAGAAAAATCATTCGTTTCATATATTTAATAGATATTGAGACACTCTGCTCTCCTTAAGGGACTATAGTCTCTACTTATTACTCTATTTAAAAATATATAGATGGAAATATTTGAAAAAAGATTTTTCAAAAAGTATGACATAATAATTTAATAATTTAAAATATTTTTGTATACTTTTTTTTTATACTTTAGCTTATAGACAATAAGCTTTACCCCGCACGTGGCAGGGTAGGCAGAGGGTATTGCAGGAACCATAGGAACCTAGTGTTAAGACACTCCGTTGCTTAGTCTTTTTGCTTATTCGAAGCACTGCGTGTTGAGTAGCGGAACTTAACGCGCTTTTCCCAATTTCCAGAGCGGAGAAAATGGAAATAGATAAATTCATCTTCGCCTACGCTACGCCTCTGCGCCACCACTGGTCCTCAAATTTCAAATATAATTGCCCTAAATGGTATTCAAACCCAGAACCATATCGTCTACAAGATACTGCCTTGAGATACAATCTGATATACGTGCTCCTATTTAATATCGCATTTGGCTAATGTATTCAATTGTTAAGTTTAGGTCGCGGCAATGGTGACAGGAACATTTACTGCTTACTAAAAACGGTTTATTTATGTACTTTGTTATTGTATTCTTAAAATTTAAATGGTTTAAGTCATATTAAACTGATTTTTTTAACTAGGTGTGTTATTTATTTAGGTTATATATGTAGGTAAAGATAGTTACTAAGCGAGTGTTAGACAGTTATTTGGCGTGTAGGATCATAAGAAAATGCGGAATCACTTAATGAAAATGTTTTTTTTTTTTAAAAATCGATTTCAACACTGAATTTGACAATAGGCTATAAAATAACTAGATAAAATATGATATAGTATGTCAAAAATAAACATATAGCAATATATTGACTTCAACGTATATTTTAATGTAGATAACATCTTAATTTATTCATCTAACATCAGTGATAACAGATCCCATTGTTCCGTGTCCCATTGAAGACTGTACAGTGAACGGTGCTACGACTTATTGTCTGTACCCCCAGTATAGTATATATATACATATTGAAGAGTAAGACTAGGTGTTAAACATGTTGTTTAGGTGTTGTGTATATATATATATATATATATATATATATATATATATATATATATATATATATATATATATATATATATATATATATATATATATATATATATATATATATATATATATATATATATATATATATATATATATATATATATATATATATATATATATATATATATATATATATATATATATATATATATATATATATATATATATATATATATATATATATATAGCGGAAAACGGATTGTTTAACACCTTGTCTCTTCTACTTACAGTTTACTTTCGCGGAGAACCTAAAACAGAGAGAAAAAAAACTAATCCTTCCTTCCAGAAAAATGGATGGATGGAATATTCCACAATATAACACTAAATTCTTAAACATTAGCCTGAAAAGTCTGAAGGAGCGTGCCTAAGTAGGCAGGCCACCCACACAGCATCTTTACCTAAAATGATTTCAAAGAGATCTAAAACACAATAAATTCTTATAAATTATACTGAAAATCCCATTCAGTTAGCTGTGAGCTCTTAAAAGTCAGTTCCAATCCGTATTAAGGAACAATCTCTTACTTCTACGGCATACATTGAATTCACGATTTAGATGCCTTTAGACTGTCAACATTTTGTTATGTATATGTAAATTGTTATAGTAGATCATTTGAAATATGGACGTTATTGTAGGTTCGAATCCCGTATATACGAGAGGTGAATTATATATATTTTTTATACACAAGTCCAATGGAAGAACAAATTAACATAGTGTTAATACTCTCCGTCGTCAATTTTTTTGTCCTTAATAAAAAAAATAATAACTTGACATATTTATATATATTTATATATTAACTTGACATATTTATACATATTTATATATTTATTTATACAAGGAATTTTAATATATAATAATATTTAAAAATAATTTAAGGCAGTTAATGCCTCAAAAAAGGGGGTTTACGTAAAATATACGTGTGCTTTTAGTATATATAGCATATATCGTATCGATACGTTGGTAGCGGTGAACTAACGGCAACTCAATAACTTGATAAGATAGACGCCATGTTGGATGCCGGAGTTTTTGTGATTTTTTTTAGCTTCACGCTTTATCCCGCATATTGCAGGGTAGACAGAGGGAACTGCAGTAACCATATGAACCTAGTGCTAAGACACTCCGTTGAATGTCTGTGAACTTGGCAGATCATTGTCCAGCAGATCAAAAATAAAAAGGAGTTCTCTTCGCATGCAGCATAGTTCTATAGTTCCTGATAGATTTCAGAAATAGTTCTGCCGTTTTTATGTACAAAAAAGTCAGTTAAAAAAATGATCTGCTAACTTCCCGTAGCAGATCATTTTCTTGCGAATAAAATTCTGGACGAGTTTTAAACACATATGGGTAAACTCTATAGTTCCTGATAATTTTTAAGAATAGTTCTTTCGAATTGACTCATGAAAAAAATATTTAAATTATTTTGAAATTTCATTTTTTCACGTTAAAATATTTATCAAAAACTTTATATAAGGATAAATTAAAGTAAATCTTAAATTTCTACAAAAATATATAAATATCTTTTAAATAAAAATATTAGAAAACCAGATTTTACATTAAAACCACCACAGAGCACACTTCAAATAAAAATTTACTGAAAAATCAATCATTTAGCAACAAACTAGTGAATTGACCCACATATTAACAAATGAAACTAGAACTTATCGATTTCTCAAATAAAATTAATATATCTTTCATTCTAAACCAGATATAGCACCAGAACTCCCAAAAAAATTACAGCAGAGCATACTTGAATAACAGACTTGTTGAAAAATCTCAATAAAAATCGTTTATGTGAAAAAAAAATATTAAAATATTTAAAATCTTCCTCGGAGGCTAGAACTCCTCGAATTCTTAAAGAACACAAATATATCTTTCATTATAAATTAGATGTAGCACCAGAACTCCCAAAAAAATATCAGCAGAGCATACTTGAATTACAGACTTGTTGAAAAATGTCAATAAAAATCGTTTTTTCGAAAAAAAATTACTAAAATAGCTGAAATCTTCCTGGCAGGCTAGAACTTCTCAATTTCTTAAAAAACACAAACATGTATTTCATTATAAATTAGATGTAGCACTAGAACTCCCAAAAAAATATCAGCAGAGCATACTTGAATAAAAGACTTGTTGAAAAATCTCAATAAAAATCGTTTGTGTGAAAAAAAAAAATATTAAAATATTTAAAATCTTCCTCAGAGGCTAGAACTCCTCGAATTCTTAAAGAACACAAATATATCTTTCATTATAAACCAGATGTAGCGCCAGAACTCCTAAAAAAATATCAGCAGAGCATACTTGAATTACAGACTTGTTGAAAAATGTCAATAAAAATCGTTTATTCGAAAAAAAATTATTAAAATAGCTGAAATCTTCCTGGCAGGCTAGAACTCCTCGATTTCTTGAAGAACACAAATATATCTTTCATTCTAAACCAGATGTAGCGCCAGAACTCCCAAAAAAATATCAGCAGAGCATACTTGAATAACAGACTTGTTGAAAAATCTCAATAAAAATCGTTTGTGTGAAAAAAAAATATTAAAATATTTAAAATCTTTCTAGGAGGCTAGAACTCCTCAAATTCTGAAAGAACACAAATGCATCTTTCATTCTATACCAGATGTAGCGCCAGAACTCCTAAAAAAATATCAGCAGAGCATACTTGAATTACAGACTTGTTGAAAAATGTCAATAAAAATCGTTTATTCGAAAAAAAAAATTAAAATATTTAAAATCTTCTTAGGAGGCTAGAACTCCTCGATTTCTTAAAGAACATAAATATATCTTTCATTCTAAACCAGATGTAGCACCAGAACTCCCAAAAAAATATCAGCAGAGCATACTTGAATAACAGACTTGTTAAAAAATCTCGATAAAAATCGTTTATTCGAAAAAAAAAATTTAAAATATTTAAAATCTTTCTGGGAGGCAAGAACTCCTCGAATTCTGAAAGAACACAAATACATCTTTCATTCTTTACCAGATGTAGCGCCAGAACTCCCAAAAAAATATCAGCAGAGCATACTTGAATTACATACTTGTTGAAAAATGTCAATAAAAATCGTTTTTTCGAAAAAAAATTACTAAAATAGCTGAAATCTTCCTGTCAGGCTAGAACTTCTCAATTTCTTAAAAAACACAAACATGTATTTCATTATAAATTAGATGTAGCACTAGAACTCCCAAAAAAATATCAGCAGAGCATACTTGAATAAAAGACTTGTTGAAAAATCTCAATAAAAATCGTTTGTGTGAAAAAAAAAAAATTTAAATATTTAAAATCTTCTTAGTAGGCTAGAACTCCTCGATTTCTTAAAGAACACAAATATATCTTTCATTCTAAACCAGATGTAGCACCAGAACTCCCAAAAAAATATCAGCAGAGCATACTTGAATTACAGACTTGTTGAAAAATGTCAATAAAAATCGTTTATTAAAAAAAAAATTATTAAAATAGATGAAATATTCCAAGCAAACTAGAACTCCTCGATTTCTTGAAGAACACAAATATATCTTTCATTATAAACCAGATGTAGCGCCAGAACTCCCAAAAAAATATCAGCAGAGCATACTTGAATAACAGACTTGTTGAAAAATCTCAATAAAAATCGTTTGTGTGAAAAAAAAATATTAAAATATTTAAAATCTTTCTAGGAGGCTAGAACTCCTCAAATTCTGAAAGAACACAAATGCATCTTTCATTCTATACCAGATGTAGCGCCAGAACTCCTAAAAAAATATCAGCAGAGCATACTTGAATTACAGACTTGTTGAAAAATGTTAATAAAAATCGTTTATTCGAAAAAAATTATTAAAATAGCTGAAATCTTCCAAGCAGGCTAGAACTCCTCGATTTCTTGAAGAACAAAAATATATCTTTCATTCTAAACCAGATGTAGCACCAGAACTCCCAAAAAAATATCAGCAGAGCATACTTGAATAACAGACTTGTTGAAAAATCTCAATAAAAATCGTTTGTGTGAAAAAAAAATATTAAAATACTTAAAATCTTTCTGGGAGGCAAGAACTCCTCGAATTCTGAAAGAACACAAATACATCTTTCATTCTTTACCAGATGTAGCGCCAGAACTCCCAAAAAAATATCAGCAGAGCATACTTGAATTACATACTTGTTGAAAAATGTCAATAAAAATCGTTTTTTTCGAAAAAAAATTACTAAAATAGCTGAAATCTTCCTGGCAGGCTAGAACTTCTCAATTTCTTAAAAAACACAAACATGTATTTCATTATAAATTAGATGTAGCACTAGAACTCCCAAAAAAATATCAGCAGAGCATACTTGAATAAAAGACTTGTTGAAAAATCTCAATAAAAATCGTTTATGTAAAAAAAAAAAATATTAAAATAGCTGAAATCTTCCTCAGAGGCTAGAACTCCTCGAATTCTTAAAGAACACAAATATATCTTTCATTATAAACCAGATGTAGCACCAGAACTCCCAAAAAAATATCAGCAGAGCATACTTGAATTACAGACTTGTTGAAAAATGTCAACAAAAATCGTTTATTCGAAAAAAAATTATTAAAATAGCTAAAATCTTCCTGGCAGGCTAGAACTCCTCGATTTCTGAAAGAACACAAATATATTTTTCATTCTAAACCAGATGTAGCGCCAGAACTCCCAAAAAAATATCAGCAGAGCATACTTGAATAACAGACTTGTTGAAAAATCTCAATAAAAATCGTTTGTGTGAAAAAAAAATATTAAAATATTTAAAATCTTTCTAGGAGGCTAGAACTCCTCAAATTCTGAAAGAACACAAATACATCTTTCATTCTATACCAGATGTAGCGCCAGAACTCCTAAAAAAATATCAGCAGAGCATACTTGAATTACAGACTTGTTGAAAAATGTCAATAAAAATCGTTTATTCGAAAAAAAATTATTAAAATAGCTAAAATCTTCCTGGCAGGCTAGAACTCCTCGATTTCTTGAAGAACACAAATATATCTTTCATTCTAAACCAGATGTAGCACCAGAACTCCCAAAAAAATATCAGCAGAGCATACTTGAATAACAGACTTGTTGAAAAATCTCAATAAAAATCGTTTGTGTGAAAAAAAAATATTAAAATATTTAAAATCTTTCTAGGAGGCTAGAACTCCTCGAATTCTGAAAGAACACAAATACATTTTTCATTCTATACCAGATGTAGCGCCAGAACTCCTAAAAAAATATCAGCAGAGCATACTTGAATTACAGACTTGTTGAAAAATGTCAATAAAAATCGTTTATTCGAAAAAAAATTATTAAAATAGCTGAAATCTTCCAAGCAGGCTAGAACTCCTCGATTTCTTGAAGAACACAAATACATCTTTCATTCTAAACCAGATGTAGCACCAGAACTCCCAAAAAAATATCAGCAGAGCATACTTGAATAACAGACTTGTTGAAAAATCTCAATAAAAATCGTTTGTGTGAAAAAAAAAATATTAAAATATTTAAAATGTTTCTGAGAGGCTAGAACTCCTCGAATTCTGAAAGAACACAAATACATTTTTCATTCTATACCAGATGTAGCGCCAGAACTCCTAAAAAAATATCAGCAGAGCATACTTGAATTACAGACTTGTTGAAAAATGTCAATAAACATCGTTTATTCGAAAAAAAATTATTAAAATAGCTGAAATCTTCCAAGCAAACTAGAACTCCTCGATTTCTTGAAGAACACAAATATATCTTTCATTCTATACCAGACGTAGCGCCAGAACTCCTAAAAAAATATCAGCAGAGCATACTTGAATTACAGACTTGTTGAAAAATGTCAATAAAAATCGTTTATTCGAAAAAAAAAATAAATATTTAAAATCTTTCTGGGAGGCTAGAACTCCTCGAATTCTTAAAGAACACAAATATATCTTTCATTATAAACCAGATGTAGCGCCAGAACTTTCAAAAAAATATCAGCAGAGCATACTTGAATAAAAGACTTGTTGAAAAATCTCAATAAAAATCGTTTGTGTGAAAAAAAAAAATATTAAAATATTTAAAATCTTCCTCAGAGGCTAGAACTCCTCGAATTCTTAAAGAACACAAATATATCTTTCATTATAAACCAGATGTAGCGCCAGAACTCCTAAAAAAATATCAGCAGAGCATACTTGAATTACAGACTTGTTGAAAAATGTCAATAAAAATCGTTTATTTGAAAAAAAATTATTAAAATAGCTGAAATCTTCCAAGCAAACTAGAACTCCTCGATTTCTTGAAGAACACAAATATATCTTTCATTATAAACCAGATGTAGCGCCAGAACTCCCAAAAAAATATCAGCAGAGCATACTTGAATAACAGACTTGTTGAAAAATCTCAATAAAAATCGTTTGTGTGAAAAAAAAATATTAAAATATTTAAAATCTTTCTAGGAGGCTAGAACTCCTCAAATTCTGAAAGAACACAAATGCATCTTTCATTCTATACCAGATGTAGCGCCAGAACTCCTAAAAAAATATCAGCAGAGCATACTTGAATTACAGACTTGTTGAAAAATGTTAATAAAAATCGTTTATTCGAAAAAAATTATTAAAATAGCTGAAATCTTCCAAGCAGGCTAGAACTCCTCGATTTCTTGAAGAACAAAAATATATCTTTCATTCTAAACCAGATGTAGCACCAGAACTCCCAAAAAAATATCAGCAGAGCATACTTGAATAACAGACTTGTTGAAAAATCTCAATAAAAATCGTTTGTGTGAAAAAAAAATATTAAAATACTTAAAATCTTTCTGGGAGGCAAGAACTCCTCGAATTCTGAAAGAACACAAATACATCTTTCATTCTTTACCAGATGTAGCGCCAGAACTCCCAAAAAAATATCAGCAGAGCATACTTGAATTACATACTTGTTGAAAAATGTCAATAAAAATCGTTTTTTCGAAAAAAAATTACTAAAATAGCTGAAATCTTCCTGGCAGGCTAGAACTTCTCAATTTCTTAAAAAACACAAACATGTATTTCATTATAAATTAGATGTAGCACTAGAACTCCCAAAAAAATATCAGCAGAGCATACTTGAATAAAAGACTTGTTGAAAAATCTCAATAAAAATCGTTTGTGTGAAAAAAAAAAATATTAAAATAGCTGAAATCTTCCTGGCAGGCTAGAACTCCTCGATTTCTTAAAGAACACAAATATATCTTTCATTATAAACCAGATGTAGCGCCAGAACTCCCAAAAAAATATCAGCAGAGCATACTTGAATTACAGACTTGTTGAAAAATGTCAATAAAAATCGTTTATTCGAAAAAAAATTATTAAAATAGCTGAAATCTTCCAAGCAAACTAGAACTCCTCGATTTCTTGAAGAACACAAATATATCTTTCATTATAAACCAGATGTAGCGCCAGAACTCCCAAAAAAATATCAGCAGAGCATACGTGAATAACAGACTTGTTGAAAATCTCAATAAAAATCGTTTGTGTGAAAAAAAAATATTATAATATTTAAAATCTTTCTAGGAGGCTAGAACTCCTCAAATTCTGAAAGAACACAAATGCATCTTTCATTCTATACCAGATGTAGCGCCAGAACTCCTAAAAAAATATCAGCAGAGCATACTTGAATTACAGACTTGTTGAAAAATGTTAATAAAAATCGTTTATTCGAAAAAAATTATTAAAATAGCTGAAATCTTCCAAGCAGGCTAGAACTCCTCGATTTCTTGAAGAACAAAAATATATCTTTCATTCTAAACCAGATGTAGCACCAGAACTCCCAAAAAATATCAACAGAGCATACTTGAATAACAAACTTGTTTAAAAATCTCAATAAAAATCGTTTGTGTGAAAAAAAAATATTAAAATATTTAAAATCTATCTGGGTGGCTAGAACTCCTCGAATTCTGAAAGAACACAAATACATCTTTCATTCTTTACCAGATGTAGCGCCTGAACTCCTAAAAAAATATCAGCAGAGCATACTTGAATTACATACTTGTTGAAAAATGTCAATAAAAATCGTTTTTTCGAAAAAAAATTACTAAAATAGCTGAAATCTTCCTGGCAGGCTAGAACTTCTCAATTTCTTAAAAAACACAAACATGTATTTCATTATAAATTAGATGTAGCACTAGAACTCCCAAAAAAATATCAGCAGAGCATACTTGAATAACAGACTTGTTGAAAATTCTCAATAAACATCGTTTATGTGAAAAAAAAAAATATTAAAATATTTAAAATCTTCCTCAGAGGCTAGAACTCCTCGAATTCTTAAAGAACACAAATATATCTTTCATTATAAACCAGATGTAGCGCCAGAACTCCCAAAAAAATATCAGCAGAGCATACTTGAATTACAGACTTGTTGAAAAATGTCAATAAAAAATCGTTTATTCGAAAAAAAATTATTAAAATAGCTGAAATCTTCCAAGCAAACTAGAACTCCTCGATTTCTTGAAGAACACAAATATATCTTTCATTATAAACCAGATGTAGCGCCAGAACTCCCAAAAAAATATCAGCAGAGCATACTTGAATAACAGACTTGTTGAAAAATCTCAATAAAAATCGTTTGTGTGAAAAAAAAATATTAAAATATTTAAAATCTTTCTAGGAGGCTAGAACTCCTCAAATTCTGAAAGAACACAAATACATCTTTCATTCTATACCAGATGTAGCGCCAGAACTCCTAAAAAAATATCAGCAGAGCATACTTGAATTACAGACTTGTTGAAAAATGTCAATAAAAATCGTTTATTCGAAAAAAAATTATTAAAATAGCTGAAATCTTCCTGGCAGGCTAGAACTCCTCGATTTCTTAAAGAACACAAATATATCTTTTATTTTAAACCAGATGTAGCACCAGCGCTCCCAAAAAAATATCAGCAGAGCATACTTGAATAACAGACTTGTTGAAAAATCTCATAAAAATCGTTTGTGTGAAAAAAAAATATTAAAATATTTAAAATCTTTCTGGGAGGCTAGAACTCCTCGAATTCTTAAAGAACACAAATATATATTTCATTCTAAACCAAATGTAGCGCCAGAATTCCTAAAAAAATATCAGCAGAGCATACTTGAATTACAGACTTGTTGAAAAATGTCAATAAAAATCGTTTATTCGAAAAAAAATTATTAAAATAGCTGAAATCTTCCAAGCAGGCTAGAACTCCTCGATTTCTTGAAGAACACAAATATATCTTTCATTCTAAACCAGATGTAGCACCAGAACTCCCAAAAAAATATCAGCAGAGCATACTTGAATAACAGACTTGTTGAAAAATCTCAATAAAAATCGTTTGTGTGAAAAAAAAAATATTAAAATATTTAAAATCTTTCTAGGAGGCTAGAACTCCTCGAATTCTGAAAGAACACAAATACATTTTTCATTCTATACCAGATGTAGCGCCAGAACTCCTAAAAAAATATCAGCAGAGCATACTTGAATTACAGACTTGTTGAAAAATGTCAATAAAAATCGTTTATTCGAAAAAAAATTATTAAAATAGCTGAAATCTTCCAAGCAAACTAGAACTCCTCGATTTCTTGAAGAACACAAATATATCTTTCATTCTATACCAGACGTAGCGCCAGAACTCCCAAAAAAATATCAGCAGAGCATACTTGAATTACAGACTTGTTGAAAAATGTCAATAAAAATCGTTTATTCGAAAAAAAAAATTAAAATATTTAAAATCTTTCTGGGAGGCTAGAACTCCTCGAATTCTTAAAGAACACAAATATATCTTTCATTATAAACCAGATGTAGCGCCAGAACTTTCAAAAAAATATCAGCAGAGCATACTTGAATTACAGACTTGTTGAAAAATGTCAATAAAAATCGTTTATTCGAAAAAAAATTATTAAAATAGCTGAAATCTTCCAAGCAGGCTAGAACTCCTCGATTTCTTGAAGAACACAAATATTTCTTTCATTCTAAACCAGATGTAGCACCAGAACTCCCAAAAAAATATCAGCAGAGCATACTTGAATAACAGACTTGTTGAAAAATCTCAATAAAAATCGTTTGTGTGAAAAAAAAAATTAAAATATTTAAAATATTTCTGGGAGGCTAGAACTCCAGAATTCTGAAAGAACACAAATACATCTTTCATTCTATACCAGATGTAGCGCCAGAACTCATAAAAAAATATCAGCAGAGCATACTTGAATTACAGACTTGTTGAAAAATGTCAATAAAAATCGTTTATTCGAAAAAAAAATATTAAAATATTTAAAATCTTTCTGGGAGGCTAGAACTCCTCGAATTCGTAAAGAACACAAATATACCTTTCATTATAAACCAGATGTAGCGCCAGAACTCCCAAAAAAATATCAGCAGAGCATACTTGAATTACAGACTTGTTGAAAAATCTCAATAAAATCGTTTGTGTGAAAAAAAAATTTAAAAATATTTAAAATCTTCCTCGGAGGCTAGAACTCCTCGATTTCTTGAAAAACACAAAAATATCTTTCACTGAAAACCAGATGTAGCGCCAGAACTCAAAAAAAAATATCAGCAGAGCATAGTTCTGGTGCTACATCTAGTTTAGAATGAAAGAAATATTTGTGTTCTTCAAGAAATCGAGGAGTTCTAGCCTGCTTGGAAGATTTCAGCTATTTTAATAATTTTTTTTCGAATAAACGATTTTTATTGACATTTTTCAACAAGTCTGTAATTCAAGTATGCTCTGCTGATATTTTTTTAGGAGTTCTGGCGCTACGTCTGGTATAGAATGAAAGATATATTTGTGTTCTTCAAGAAATCGAGGAGTTCTAGTTTGCTTGGAAGATTTCAGCTATTTTAATAATTTTTTTTCGAATAAACGATTTTTATTGACATTTTTCAACAAGTATGTAATTCAAGTATGCTCTGCTGATATTTTTTTAGGAGTTCTGGCGCTACATCTGGTATAGAATGAAAAATGTATTTGTGTTCTTTCAGAATTCGAGGAGTTCTAGCCTCCTAGAAAGATTTTAAATATTTTAATATTTTTTTTTTCACACAAACGATTTTTATTGAGATTTTTCAACAAGTCTGTTATTCAAGTATGCTCTGCTGATATTTTTTTGGGAGTTCTGGTGCTACATCTGGTTTAGAATGAAAGATATATTTGTGTTCTTCAAGAAATTGAGGAGTTCTAGCCTGCTTGGAAGATTTCAGCTATTTTAATAATTTTTTTTCTAATAAACGATTTTTATTGACATTTTTCAACAAGTCTGTAATTCAAGTATGCTCTGCTGATATTTTTTTAGGAGTTCTGGCGCTACATCTGGTATAGAATGAAAGATGTATTTGTGTTCTTTCAGAATTCGAGGAGTTCTTGCCTCCCAGAAAGATTTTAAGTATTTTAATATTTTTTTTTCACACAAACGATTTTTATTGAGATTTTTCAACAAGTCTGTTATTCAAGTATGCTCTGCTGATATTTTTTTGGGAGTTCTGGTGCTACATCTGGTTTAGAATGAAAGAAATATTTGTGTTCTTCAAGACAACGATTTTTATTGACATTTTTCAACAAGTCTGTAATTCAAGTATGCTCTGCTGATATTTTTTTAGGAGTTCTGGCGCTACATCTGGTTTATAATGAACGATATATTTGTGTTCTTTAAGAATTCGAGGAGTTCTAGCCTCTGAGGAAGATTTTAAATATTTTAATATTTTTTTTTTCACACAAACGATTTTATTGAGATTTTTCAACAAGTCTTTTATTCAAGTATGCTCTGCTGATATTTTTTTGGGAGTTCTAGTGCTACATCTAATTTATAATGAAATACATGTTTGTGTTTTTTAAGAAATTGAGAAGTTCTAGCCTGCCAGGAAGATTTCAGCTATTTTAGTATTTTTTTTCGAAAAAAACGATTTTTATTGACATTTTTCAACAAGTCTGTAATTCAAGTATGCTCTGCTGATATTTTTTTGGGAGTTCTGGTGCTACATCTAATTTATAATGAAAGATATATTTGTGTTCTTTAAGAATTCGAGGAGTTCTAGCCTCCGAGGAAGATTTTAAATATTTTAATATTTTTTTTTCACATAAACGATTTTTATTGAGATTTTTCAACAAGTCTGTTATTCAAGTATGCTCTGCTGTAATTTTTTGGGAGTTCTGGTGCTATATCTGGTTTAGAATGAAAGATATATTAATTTTATTTGAGAAATCGATAAGTTCTAGTTTCATTTGTTAATATGTGGGTCAATTCACTAGTTTGTTGCTAAATGATTGATTTTTCAGTAAATTTTTATTTGAAGTGTGCTCTGTGGTGGTTTTAATGTAAAATCTGGTTTTCTAATATTTTTATTTAAAAGATATTTATATATTTTTGTAGAAATTTAAGATTTACTTTAATTTATCCTTATATAAAGTTTTTGATAAATATTTTAACGTGAAAAAATGAAATTTCAAAAATAATTTAAATATTTTTTTCATGAGTCAATTCGAAAGAACTATTCTTAAAAATTATCAGGAACTATAGAGTTTACCCATATGTGTTTAAAACTCGTCCAGAATTTTATTCGCAAGAAAATGATCTGCTACGGGAAGTTAGCAGATCATTTTTTTAACTGACTTTTTTGTACATAAAAACGGCAGAACTATTTCTGAAATCTATCAGGAACTATAGAACTATGCTGCATGCGAAGAGAACTCCTTTTTATTTTTGATCTGCTGGACAATGATCTGCCAAGTTCACAGACATCTCCGTTGATTAGTCCCTGCTTTCTCCGTTGTTTTTTTGTGATTTATAATATTTTTTAAAAATCTATACGTAATTAAATATTTTAAGGTATTTGTATAAAATAATAAACTTGACATTTACGCCGAGAGCTTAGTGGCAAGACACTCCTCTCTCCGCATTTTCGCTGGTGCAATGATAATTAGTTAAGTTAGGTAAGGTTATGTACAGCATAACAAAAAAATAATTTGTATATAAAATATTTATAGCCTTTTAATGATTGGCTTTTAGCGAAGTAGAAGTTATAAAATTAAAATTACGATAATCTTAGGAACTATTACAATTTTTTCTGAGTTGTCTAATATTTTTTGTCCTTTTTTACGGAAATAGTATCCATTTACATACGTGTGCTTTGGAGTATCCGGCTTAATCTGCTATTAAAAATTAACATGTTCTCTTACCATTTTAAAGTAATTGCTTATTAAGGATAAGGCTTTTCTTATCAAAACGAATAAAAATTTTATAAAATTTAAAAATATTAAATTAAACTCAAAATTAATATAACAGGATTTGAAGCCGCTCTTGGAAATCATTAAGATTCTCACCACTAAGCCATGCGTATACCTAATATTTCAATCTTTCTTAATATGCTCAGCACAGTCTATTTATAGTACAAAGTTCATTTAGAATGCAGATAAAAAAATATATCTTCATATAATATATTAAAACTTATGGCATTTTTTTTATTTCACCCTTTTGTCCCGCACATGGCAGGGTAGGCAGAGGGAACTGCAGGGACCGTCGAACCTAGTGGTAAGACACTCCGTTGCTAAGTCCCTGCTTTCTCCGTCCCCACTTTCCGCCGTTTTCGAGGCATTGTGTGTTGAGTGGCGGAACTCAACGCCGTGCTTTTGGCATTTTATTACATATAATTGTTAAGTTTAGGTCTATAATAATATGATATATGTTTATAATAATATGACAAATTTCGTCCGTGATAATATTTTTCTTAAAATCTTGATTTTTTACACTATGTATATAAATTGTTCTAGGATTTCTTAAATAGTGAGGACAAGGCTTATAGACTGTAGTCACGCGACGTTAATGATATATCGATGGAGGAAATCAAGCAAAAAATACTTAAATATTGTGTAGTTTTTAAGGTTGACCTTTCAGTTATTTATATATGCAAATATTTAAAGGATACCTTTATTATATATAATGTGGGACGTAGGTTCGATTTACTATTGATTATGAGATGTAATTTAAAAAAAATATTCTTTAAGCTTTAATTAGACTTAAAGAGATAGTCCATCGTAGCTTAGTTAATGCAAAAGCAACGTTTTGTATTTATGTAATTAGCGGAATAAATATATTATACAGTGACCTAGTTCTCTGGTCTGGTTATGATACGGGTTCGATTCTCGCTCGGGGAGAACTTTTTTTTTCTTTGCTCTGGCAACAAAATAGAGCATAGAAGGCATAGAGCATAGAATATGAATTATAGAGTGTATTAAATAAAAAAATGTATATATATATATATATATATATATATATATATATATATATATATATATATATATATATATATATATATATATATATATATATATATATATATATATATATATATATATATATATATATATATATATATACATAGTCTTCAAAATGTTACAACTCAGGTAAAATATATTATATGTTAATTTTAAGCGGTTTTAGTACTGTAATATCATGGATGTATACCTACAATAAAAGGTACTAAAGTCGCTTAAAATATGATCATATTAAAAAAAATACTTAGCCTTTTCAAATCCGCCGCATTCCCATTAATAGGTAGAGTTTAAGCGATATTCGCTTAATTATGCAAATCTACGCTCACTTCGAGATATTTCGCTTTCATTTTTTCCTTTTACGATCGTATATTGAATTCACAGATGTTGTAAAGATGGAGGTGACTCATTAAAGAATATTTTTTCCATATATATAGCTAAATGTGATGGTTGAGGGTTTGAAGTTGGTTTTGGGGAATAATTTTTATAGTTCTTGATATATATCGTAATATTTCTAAATTAAAAATCAAAAATCCAGAGTGACGCGGCACTATGTACTTCCAAAAATATAAATTACAGTAAATATATAAATATAGATACGGATCTATAATAACTTATATTAATAATATAATAAATTATATTTTAAAACTCGTTTTTGAATAGAATTATTTTCTCATTCATTATATATTTTTTATCTGTGCGCTTATTAGTTTTATAACAAACACCTACGCTTAAATACTAATTCTTATGAAATCTATACATAAATAAACATATCTAGAATAAAGGCTGTATATAAATAGCATATTATGGAAATAGCTCTGCTTGTAACTTACTCTGCTGTTGCGATAAAATTATGTGCATTGTAAACGATATGTAGCCATTATTACAGATTAATTAGCGTCGGTATGTCACAGACTATAAATGTACTGCGATATTTTTATTTATTTTTGTTATTATAGCTCAAATATTCTTTGCTTTGGTTATTTAGGTTATTCAAATGAAGCAGTTGGTTCGAAATTGTTCTTGGGGCAGTAAACTAATGATTTTTCTCTTTTTTTTTAATACTAAGACACTCTGTTCTCTGATTTCTAATTAATAATTAAGAGTGTGTTAAGTGGTGAAACACAACAAGGTGATTTATCTATTAGAGAGCGAAAATGGAAATGATTTCAACTTATATTTATATTGTTTCTCCAGGGAATTGAAACAGCTAAACAAAGGCCTCGTATTTAAGGTAAATTCAAATTTAAGTTCAATTTGTTCTCTTCTTCTTCTTCTTCTCTTTATTAATGACGTTTCGAGCGTGCCAGTTGAGCACAATTCACTTCGCCAATGTCACGTTGAATGGAGAACACCAATTTGTTCTCAATGAATGCATTATATTTTTGACATTTCTAATTATTACGTTTAAAATCTTTATTTATATTATAAATATTCATCAATATAGAGCTGAATTTAATTATAGCTAATTATTTAATAAAATTCAAACAAATAAAAATAAGAATAAAACTTTTCACATGCCACCGTTGCAAGCAAAAAGACAAATGTTTACAGCATATTAATGAGATGTCGTTAAATTAAAAAAAAAAACAATACGACTACAATATTAAAGAAACATGTAAAATAGTTTTTTTTTAAATAAAGAATTTACTTTTTGTAATGACATTATTGAACTTGACTCGATACAATTGAAACTTGGTAAATAAAATTTAAATTATTTTTCTTTTAAGCAAGGTCGTTTAAGCACAGTGGCACAGTGTCTGACTTCAAATGAGACAGTTGTGGGTTCATTTCTCAATTGTAGCAATGAATTAATTACTTTAGAGCAGATCATAAACTACCTTATTTTTTCATTTATTTCTCCATAGGACAGGGCCATAATTTAAATTTAAATCATTTAATACATTGTAGTAATTTAGTATCAATTAATACTAAAAAGAACATAAATAAAAAATCTAATAATATTATACTTAGAATTAAAACAAAATCGATTTTTTTAAATAAAAAAGCAACAGATAATAAAAATATTTTTTGAAACCAAAAGTAAGTAGATAAAAAACAAAGTTTGTCTCCAAAGATCCTTTCTTCAAGGACTTGTCGGTTATTTTCCTTGTGTGGTCCTTTTAGGTAATTATTATCATAATTTAAATAACATTTCGATTTTTATGAGTGGTTGTAATTAAACATTATTTTTATTTGTCCTACTATAGATGGCGGACTGAAAGTCGCTTTATTTTGCAACATATTTGCATAGACCTGTTATATATATATATATATATATATATATATATATATATATATATATATATATATATATATATATATATATATATATATATATATATATATATATATATATATATATATATATATATATATATATATATATATATATATATATATATATATATATATATATATATATATATATATATATATATATATATATATATATATATATATATATATATATTAGTGTGTGTTAATACTTCAAAAATCTTTTTTTTTTTAATAAAACTTAATAAAATATTTGTGTAGGGGAAAATTTATTATCTCCATAGAGAGATAGTAACAAGAATAACCAAGCGTTTTGACGCAGCGTGGTGAAGAACACATGGCTTAGTGGTGAGAGCACTTGGACTTCCAAGAGACGTAGGTTCAAATCTTTTCTTTAAGATTTTTTTCTATGGCTTATCTTAGGCAAATGAATTTTAGTCAGCTGTAACTCATAACTTTTCAAAAACATACACAGATGGCGTTTCAATAATAGTATCAGTGTTCAAAGATAGAAAATGTCGATTTTTAGCATCCTCTTCTCGTCTTAAGTCAGTTACTTAATTCCAATATCCATAGAAGTAAAATAAGGGAACATAAAACTGGCTGTAAATAATGATTAAACTATACTAAAGTAGTTTTATAGTATAAATGAACTATTAAGGACGTATTATCTTTTTTATTTGCAAAGATATAAAGATTGTCGACAGTAGTTTTGTTAGTATTTTGTTTTATGAAATGAAATTATACATATATAGGTACAAATATATATTTTTTTAGTATACATATATAGATATGTATTTTTTACAAAACATATACAGATTTGCATTTTAAGGATATCCTTAAAGTACATAATATGATAAATTATTTTTATATAAATATATTATATATATATATATATATATATATATATATATATATATATATATATATATATATATATATATATATATATATATATATATATATATATATATATGTATATATATATATATATATATATATATATATATATATATATATATATATATATATATATATATATATATATATATATATATATATATATATATATATATATATATATATATATATATATATATATATATATATATATATATATATATATATATATATATATATATATATATATATATATATATATATATATATATATATATATATATATATATATACTTTTATTTTATGCAAAAAACATTAAATGCAATGTTTTATGTTTCTTCTCCTAATGAGCAAATCTTATTCCTCAAGTGACATCGAAGCACAGTTCAGGCTATTAAACTAAATGTTCGCCGCCATACCTCGCAATGTAAAAGCTTTGGAAACCTTTAAATTATTATAAAATCGTTTTAACGATAGCATTAAACCTTCATATAAATATTTTATTTTAATATTGATATCCGATCGGCGTTTTGCATTTGATCGGTTGTTTATATAAATATTAGTGATAAAAAAATAAAATAAGTAAAAAGATAACGTTTAAATCGTGGCGCAGAGGTGCAGTAAGCCTGCCTGTAAACGCGACGGTTTGTGAGTTCGATTCCCACTTCTAGAAGATGGCGGTGCCATCAAAAAAGCGCAAGAAAACGCAGAGATGATTTCTGTCACTTTACACGCAATGCCTTAAAAGTTGGAAAGCGGGAAACGGATTGTCATAACACTAGGGTCCCACGGTTCCCTCTGCCACCCGTGCTACGAGCGGGATAAAGCGTGAATTTAATTTAATTTCATTTTTATAACTTTTAAGTTAATTATTCTTTTTATTTTGATAAATTTACAATTGTAAGTTTAACAGTAAATCGTTGAGCCACTGTTACGACGTCAATGTTATATATATATATATATATATATATATATATATATATATATATATATATATATATATATATATATATATATATATATATATATATATATATATATATATATATATATATATATATATATATATATATATATATATATATATATATATATATATATATATATATATATATATATATATATATATATATATATATATATATATATATATATATATATATATATATATATATATATATATATATATATATACATATATATATATATATATATATATATATATATATATATATATATATATATATATATATATATATATATATATATATATATATATACATATATATATATACATATATATATATACATATATATATATACATATATATATATATATATATATATATATATATATATATATATTTTATAACTTTTAAGTTAATTATTCTTTTTATTTTGATAAATTTACAATTGTAAGTTTAACAGTAAATCGTTGAGCCACTGTTACGACGTCAATGTTATATATATATATATATATATATATATATATATATATATATATATATATATATATATATATATATATATATATATATATATATATATATATATATATATATATATATATATATATATATATATATATATATATATACATATATATATATATATATATATATATATATATATATATATATATATATATATATATATATATATATATATATATATATATATATACATATATATATACATATATATATATACATATATATATATATACATATATATATATATATATATATATATATATATATATATATATATATATATATATATATATATATATATATATATATATATATATATATATATATATATAATATATATATATATATATATATTTATATATATATATATATATTCTGCTTATTGGCCAGACCGCCACTTTTATAACTTAAATTCCTTCGTAAAGCTCAGTCATAATACATTAAAAATCAACCTACCCTTTCGTTCGATAACTAAAGATGAATAAAAATAAAAACTCATGTACGCCTATATCATCTATAAAATGGTATCGCGCATGAAGGCTGAGGCTCGACTGGCAATTTTTTACCGCCCATTCAACTATATAGCAATTAAACACAACGTCCACTGTCATGAATATCTTTGTACGTATAAAAGTTAATAAATGCATGTATCTAGAAGTTTTTGAATCGTTTTTTTTGGTGGCCGTCGTGGTACAGTGAAGGGTCTGTTTGTAAACGTGATGGTGATGATTGTGGGTTCGATTCCAACTCGGGAAGGATAGATCATTATTTGTATATTCCTCGCTCTGGCAACTAGGCAAGCACGACATTGAGTTACGCCACTACGCAATGTTTAGAAACGGCTAAAAAGGAATAACGGAGTGCCTTAACACTATGTTCCGTCTTGTGCAGTTCCCTCTGCTTACTATGCTATCAGTGGAATAAAATATGTATTTAAGAAAAAAAAGTGTTTTTATTTTATGATTTACAATTTTTTATGTTACTATTTAGTAATTCATTTGAATTTATTTTGAACCTCAAATTATCGTGTGTTAGTTTATAGTTTAAAAC
Source organism: Dione vanillae (assembly GCA_037178615.1). Classification (NCBI taxonomy): domain Eukaryota; kingdom Metazoa; phylum Arthropoda; class Insecta; order Lepidoptera; family Nymphalidae; genus Dione; species Dione vanillae. The sequence continues at coordinate 331,548 of JAZFAU010000037.1, read as the reverse complement.
ACGCTGTCGTTTCTTGCAAAAACTTAATAATGAGATTGCTTTAAGTATGATTGTCAATTAGTTTATATTGAAATTATGCAAACAGTAATTGTTAATTAATTACATTTTATGAAGGGACTGAATAACACGTAGGTTAATTTTTTTTTAAAGCGTAATTTTGGACATATTTATTACTAAAATTAAGTAAAAATAGATCAATAATAAATATTTTACAAAACATAGAAATATGTAAAATCAATAATAAATAGTTTACAAAACATACAAAATATAGAAATAGAGGACCGTCATGGCGCAGAGGCGCAACGTCTGCCTGTAACGCGACGGCTACTGGGTTCGATCCCCAGTCGGAGAAGATGGATTTTTCTATTTCCATTTTCTTCGCTCTGGCATTTAAGGCAAAGAGCGGCGTTGAGTTCCGCCACTCAACACGCAATGCCTCGAAAAAGGCGGAAAGCGGGGACGGAGAAAGCAGGGACTAAGCAACGGAGTGTCCTAACACTAGGTTCCTACGGTCCCTGCAGTTCCCTCTGCCTACCCTGCCATGTGCGGGATAAAGCGTGAAGCTAAAAATATATATATATATATATATATATATATATATATATATATATATATATATATATAATATATATATATATATATATATATATATATATATATATATATATATATATATATATATATATATATATATATATATATATATATATATATATATATATATATATATATATATATATATATATATATATATATATATATATATATATATATATATATATATATATATATATATATATATATATATATATATATATATGTATATATATATATATGTATGTACATCAAATTCAATTTACAAATAAGTGAAATTGAGTTCTTCAATATACTAAGCAGGCTACACCAGCGCAAACACCTAGTCGTAAACAATAATTAAACCTTCAAAGCACTTTAACAGTATAAATGAACTATTAAAGATAATATGCTATCTTTTTAATTTATTTGTGGAGATAAAAAGATTATCGTCAGTAATTTTGATATGCGACGATCGGACTTATGTTTTGTATCGCTTATTTTTAATATATACTTTGTATCATTGAGAGGCAATCGGCCATGAAATTATGTAGGAGTGGAGTTAATTAAATATACTTGTAAAATGTACAGCTTTTTTGCAATTTAATTTCCATGGCCACTCAATACCTAATAGTTTGAATTTAAGCGGAGAGCGGAAAGTAGAGAACGGAGAACAGATCTTTAGGCAAGATTCTCCGGTTATATACAGATAATAAATATTTATTTATACGTTAGTCTCAGTTTATGTCAAAGCCTATTAACTCTCAAAACTGTAGGGTAGTTACAATTTAAATTTTCCCCCGAATGAGAATCGATTCCACGACCGTCATAGTAACTCCATGCGAAACAATGGCCTTACTACTTCGTACCGAAAATATAAAGGTAAATATTATAGAGTCGTAAAAATATAATTAAGTTTTTATCTATTACGTATACCGTCTTCCATTAGGCTAGTCGACAAAGATTAACAAAACTCTTAAAGACGATAAGCATTTATTTATAAATTACCGAGCCTAGTCTAATCTAGACCAGCCTAGGATTTGTAACTATAATTTTTTAAGCTATGTTTCAAATGGCTTCAATATATTTTAGATTTACTGAAGCAGAGTGTCTTGACACTAGGATTTGTATGCTTACAACATGCAATAAGCAATTTTAAGTGCTATAAATTGATACACAAGCCTCTTTCAAGCCACTTCACATTTTGTTATACAAGATCATTAGAATAAAAAAATTACCACCTATCAGAAACCTAGTATTATGAAACTTTCCCTATTTTTTTTTCCTCCCTTTTTGGGAAATTGCGTGTTGACAGGCGGAGTTCAACGCCGCACTTCTACCAAAAAACAAAAAAAATTACAGTTATTACTGATAATAAATTAAAAACTGTTCAAAAATTTTATAAATCGGACCTAAAACACTAATTCAAACAAAAAATACACACGCAAACTATAAATAAAGATTAAATCGCTGATTTTGATTCTATAAAATCGTATTAACTGAGTAGCGTCCCTAATCTGGTGTCATTCGCACGTGGCCAATCCCGACGTTGTCGCTCTATACAAAAACTTGTTCGACCACTTAGGAGGCACTTCACTTGCGTGGAAATACCGTATATGGTTTGTGATTTTTTTTAAATTTAAAACTCTCACTTTTCTACATTTTTTTTAAAGAGAAATCTAGGTTTTCCTTCATCGTGAATGGTAGTGCAGTCGAGAAATTCTAGGCTTCCAAGCCTAGATTAAAATGTCAGCAATAGTTGACATTTAAAACCCATCTGTCTGCCTTAAGTTGCTTAGTTAATTGCTTTAAAATCGCAACTTTTATTATATTATATAAAAGATTATATATTATTTCTGAATATATTATTTCTTCAAACCTTGACTTTCGGAAGGACAAGAATAACGGAGTGTTTTGACACTAGACTCCCTAGACATGGAAAAAAAAATATAAAGTTATATTTTTAAAGTACTTTTCTTCTTGTATCACATCTGATACTAATATATTAAAGTTTCGCAATATATTTTAATTGCCGTATAAAAGCGGGGTACTAATTAAAAATATCTCTAAAATGCGTTAATATAAAAATATTTATTACTAATGGCGAAACTCATGAATGATTTTTAAATATTTTTAAATGTCATCACATTTTCATATATGGTTTTGATGAATAAATATTCGATATTTGATTATCTGTAATTTAAGGATAGCTTTTAATCTGTTAAATCTGTATTTAAAACTCATTGTAATCCACTGTACTTACATTGAAAGTTGTCTCTAAGACGAACATGTCTTTTGTTATAGATAACTCATGCTCATTTAACTTGAGCGTTGCCGCGGGTAAAACTTGTTAATATGAGAAAATAGGGTAATTACTTATGTTACAGAGGGTGTGCATACATATGCTATGCTTCTTTCGATAACAAATTTTATACTAATAATTTAATGATAATGTAATGAAATAAATATTGTAATTAAATGTTTTTTTTTATGAAAATTTATACAGATTTTATTATGTTATAAATAATAATTTTAGTCTTCATACAGTTAACTTTTATTTTCCCGCCAATTTTTCTGTCACAAAGTGACATTGACATATTTACTTGTTTTTACATTTATTAATTGTGACATTTTGTAAAATACATGTTAAATTATATTTTTTATTTGGTAATTAAGTTGAAAATTAAATTCAAAATTATTTTACAATTCAAATGTCCCCCCGAGTCCTCAGTGTTTACAGGTGAGGCTGTTGCTTTATTAGAAGCAATCCTGTTCTCACAGTCCCATAACGTTAAACAAACTGTTATTTTTACTGACTCACTAAGCTGCTTAATGGCTATAAAGGGTAACCCGTTTCAAAGTAAATTAAGATCTTCAATTGTTTTAAGGATTCGTGAAGAATTATACTCATGTCATCTCAAGGGTTTGGATATTACTCTGGTTTGGATCCCAGGCCATTCTGGAATCAGTGGGAACGAATCTGCAGACTCTTGTGCTAAATTAGCTATCCAGTGTGGTACCTTGGAACATTTTGTTAATTCGGCTCATGATCTGTTGTCTCTTGCAAGAACTCATTTGGATAAGTCCTGGTCTAAATACTGGGATACGTCAAAATCTCAGAAAGGAAAATATTACGCATTTCTTCAACCTGATATCCCAAAGCGTCCTTGGTTTTACTCTCAAAAATTTGCAGAACGGAAAGTTATTTCAACAATTTGTCGTTTACGCCTTGGACATGCATGTACACCTATTCATCTGGCCAAGATCAGGGTCAGGGACCATTCACTGTGTGAATGTGGCCTAGACGACGGTTCTCCTGCCCATATCCTTTTTTCTTGCCCCAAATTAGCTCGCCCCATTTATGATGTCCTCCCTCTTAAAGTCCCTCGTCCCCTTAATGTTCAATGTTTGTTAATGTTTGTGTTTAGTCCTTTGTGTAAATTTTTGTGTAAATATATTAAATATAACAATATTAGAGTATAAGCTAACACCCATGTAAATATATTGTTTATTACTAACCCCATTTATTATCTGTATATATTGTAGATATCTGTGATTTTGTTATAGGTGAAGGATTTAAACTGGATCTCTTTTAAACATGCATACTCCAACTGTGTAATGATATCTCTCTTTTTACCGTACATTCTCCTTTGTGTGTTCTCCATTCAACGTGACATTGGCGAAGTGAATTGTGCTCAACTGGCACACTCGAAACGCCATTAATAAAGAGAAGAAGAAGAAGAAGTAAGTTGAAATAATTTTTAAGTTGAATTCTACTTTATATAAAGTTTACATATGTTATTTAGTTTGTGAATGTGTTTTTAAAAGGTAAGCTAGATTTTATAAATACCGCGGTACGCAGAGGTCATTGGCTGGATGCCAAATTATGAAGCGATATAACGATTTAGTTGACAGCCGTGCTCAATCGGGTTTAAAGTTTTAATATTTAATATCTTTTTAGCATTTGAAACTTGCACATGGAATGTAAGTTTAGGCGTTCTGCGTCTCTTTCGCTTATTTTAGGGATATTTATTGTTTGGTCGGTAGTTTTTGTCTTTATAACATATAATATATAATATAAATATTCTTTGTAGTGGAACTCGGCACTATTACTATAGCCTTGATGACGTTAACTAAAAATAAAAGTCGTTAAACTTTTAATATTTCCATGATTTATTAAAAACGCTACATTTAAAAAATGATCATCACACGCTTTTTAAAAAAAGCTACATCTAAATTAATCGATATTCGCTAAAAAGCCGCACAGAATTAATTGGAATTTCTAATAAATGGGAAAAAATGTTTTTTTCAATGGCCGCATTAATTTTTATTACAATCTTTTTGATTTAAAGATATTTATTGAAATATCCTTCATATTTCTAAACCGGTATCATCGTATCGTATAGTTAGATACCGGTGCGTTAGGAACGAGTTAAGTGTGAAATTAACACCTGTTCAATTACGATAGTGAACTATCATGTATCGAATTGGTATAAATGGGAAATCGATCGATTATTTTAACTCGATGTATCGCAGTGGTATTATGTAATCGATAACATTTTGTTATCTGCAAGTATAGAGTTGTATACAACATGAAAGAAAAGCGCCATCTATATTTTTTATTCACCTTATATAGTTATTTTATATGAACGGTAATAATTGTTAGATTTATTTAATATTATATTTTTATTTAATTTATATACGGAAGTTAAACAAAAATCTAAATTTAGATTGTTTTTTTTTTTTTAGCTTCACGCTTTATGTCAGTCATGGTAGGCAGAGCTTGCCTAGTTTCCAAAATGAAGAAAAATTAAAAAATCCAAATAGGTTAAGGCAAATGCCCTAAGTGGGAATCAAACCGACAAATTGTAGCGTTTACAAGTAGACTGCTTGAGAGCTGTGCCTCAGTGAACTTCCTCAACATTCAAATAAACATACATAATTGCTTATTGTAATATTAATAACAGTCATATTTTTATATAAATAATGTTAGTGAAACAATACATACAATACGAATTTCTGAATGTGCTTCTCAAAAATAAATACGGTTCCCAAACGTAAATTAGTTTATATCAAAAAAATATTCTTAATTCCAGCGACTAAAAGTTTTTCATCGAACCTCATTTTCAGATTGCATCTCGCTCTAACATTTGAATTATAGCTTGTGTAAAAGAGATAAAAGACAGTGGGGAAGAAAATTATAGGGTTGTACACATTGAGTTGGGCGTAATGATGGATGCGAGTTGTTGCCGGTTGCAGCGTAATGAGAATGTGGTAGCCCTAAGTGTCTACAGGACTCTTTTATATAACGGTTGTAATCGGTTCTATTTTTATTTACATTTTGATGCAATTTTTAGTTGCTTTTTAAATATGTTTCCCCATTGTTGCTGTGGTAATTTATTTTAATAAATATTAGTTGTCAGTTTTACTATATATTTATTATGTCTATAATATATGTTGACAAAATGAATATTTTTGTATATTATGAAAAGAAATATTACCTTAATAAATTATTTCGGAACGAACATTCATATATTTAGAATGCAAACATGTCTTATTTAACTATGACATTACATTGTAAAGAACATTGACGTTTTCTGTCAAAATTTATTTGTTTTATTTATTATTTATTTTTTTTCTTGCTTATTGGATAGATGTCAAAGGGATTACAATTTATGATTCGCTTTCTATTTTTGTACGTATTTACATATTTATTCTCCATACATTAGTATATTCATTAAAGTAAAAATGAAAGTGGACGTCCTTACAATCATATCTTACTACAAATTTATCGTCTAAGGATGTGCATTACTCAGTCGATATTCGGTATCGTCTCGATACAGTTTGCTCGATTTATCATCGAAATAGAACCTGAGCTGTTAGTTATGTGCAAGGTATATCGTATTACGATAATGCCCTTGCCAGCTTTCGCGGTGTTTTTTTTCTCTGCATATTTATTGGACCAAGCAATGGGTCGGACGTGTGGATGGGCACGGGAACAGATAATAAAACATAATGTTTTTAGCGCTATTTTCGTTCGAAACCTTGTTGAAGTCTGCTTGAATTACTTGACTTTGAAATGCAGATTTTTTGTTATACTGTCTGTTAAAAGATCTTAAATAGATTATGGTTAAAGCAAAAGTAAACTTGAATTAAATGCCGTGTCGCCTATTAGTAAAAATGTTGTTTCGTTTACCGTTTACAGAATATGCCACGAATATATTTGTTTATTTTATTTTATTTGTTATTTAGCAATACATATTGATATTGTAATTTAATAGGCTTGTGACTTTGTCTACACGCTTGACTAGCGCAATGAAATCGAGCTAATCTGACATATATGACTGAATTTAACTAAAGTTCAATGATCAATATTATTGAGGTCGCCATGGCACAACACACCACATCTTCCTCATATCATCCAACGTAGTACATGATCGTTATAATTTAAATTCGGTTGAACTAGTGGGAATAAATTAATGTCCCGAATCTCAACGGAAACCAGAAAACGGGGCATTTTGTACCAAGATCTAGTCTTTGCCTACAGTATGACACTCCTCAGGTGCTATACATAAAACGTTAAAAAATACATACGTAAAACTGAAAAGCGGAGAAACTAACTTTCTTACAAAAACTCAATTATTACTTAAATTAATTATTATTTAATTTATTTTATTTCATATATACAAAATTTGATGTTTTTATTAAATACTAAAATCGAGAAATTTTAAGGAAGAAGAATACATGTAACTAAAACGTAAAAGTGACCAAATTTAAACCAAGTTCAATGTGCACGTTGTAAAATTTTAGACTGCAATTAAATTGTAAATTCCGAAACGGTCAAACGTAACCAACAATCACACAACATAACAGATAATAAAAGATAAAAGAATCGCATAAATGTTACAATCGATTTTTAGCGAGTACAAAATTAGTATGAATCCTTAAACATCGATTATGCATATGGAATAACGGAGGCGATATAAATCACTCTATACGAGAATTGCTAAGTGGTTTCGAATTGGTTGTAATTTTTATTTTTGCAATTAAAGTACCGTTATATAAATTATTTATTAATTATTTCCATTAAATATTTTTTTATGTGACTCTGGCACAGTTAATACAATTCTATACTCTAAAAGTTGTTAATCTGTATTCATATTTAGTTAAATGATTTTATTTAAAAATCTAACTTTTTTCCTGATCTTATCAATCTTCGCCACTAAAAAGCATAAACTCTGGAGAAGAAGAAGAAAATATAGACTCAGTGCATATTATACCATATTCTCTGTCCACATACAAAAATGCACATCGTATCTCCATACATTTATTAAAAAAAAAAGAATATTCTGGTAATTTTCATTCCTTAGATTATATGATTAAATTCTACAATTTCGTCGGCAAATATACATCTGAATCCCGAACTGAGATCTTAGTGATAATATGCAAATAAGAGGCGAAGAGAAAAAATAAAAAGGACACAGGGATCATTGTCCTCGTGACTGACCCAAATAAGATAACCAAACTACGTATTCGGGCCTGGAGCTGTCAATACGTATTAGGAATAATGTTGCTAGCTTAAAATATCATTAATCTTAACAATTTGCTCGCTTTCACGTTTTAAAATGTATTTAAAGTGTTCATATTAAGAAATGATGTCATCATGGTGTGATAGGGATGTGCTTGAAATTATAATTAATTCTGAATCCATTATGAGTGGTAATTATTTTAGTTTTACGCTTTGTTTTTCACTTTTAGTAAAGAAGGTAAAGAACTTAGTGTTATTGTAGTAACCCTATGTTGTATGTTTATATATATATGTATATATATATATATATATATATATATATATATATATATATATATATATATATATATATATATATATATATATATATATATATATATATATATATATATATATATATATATATATATATATATATATATATATATATATATATTCTCTTTCTAGTTGAAGTATAAAATTGAATTCCTTTACTTGAGGGATATTGAAAGGTTATTTTATCCATAATGTAAAACATGTGAGACTTTTAAACGTTAAGAATGCATTGAGTTTAATAAATTATAACATTATAAAGTCTAATGCCCTTGAGTGCAGCGAATCGTTTTTGACACGAGGTTCTGTGTAAATCGTGAATATGGATGTACATATTATGTTACGCATATTTATAAGTATTATTAAAGATTACCCTTAAATTTGATATTTAATATAGGATATATTAATAAAAAAATTCAAATTTAAAATAAAACAGAATATTTCATCATAATAACAAAAGGGATGTTCGTCGAGCTCAGTCAAGTATATCCTTACTATGTCACGGTTGTCTCTTTCCGTGAAGGAGAAACCTAACACTCAAAAACACAAGAGTAATTATACTTTTTTAAACTATTATTAAACATTAGAGAAAAAAGAAGACTTTTCTAGAAAATGTATAAGAATTTATAGCTTATTAAGAGCGTATAGCACAGTGGTCAAAACGATTAGACGTATTCTAAGAGGAGCTAATTTTAATTCCGGTTCAGTTCATTTTGTTTTCTTATGTACAATACTTTAAAATCAGTCAACAATTAGAATTCTATTTTGCTTGGCATTTGGGTAGTGTAAATTTGTGAAAATCTCCCTACTAATTTCTAATAACACTAATAAGCTGTAACAAGTAAATTGGTAATAAATAAAATATTATTAATATCGGTTTATTTTAATATGTAGTAAGTTAGATAAAAAATATTTTCTTAATAAATTAACATATTGAAGATATATATGTAGTATATTGTATATGTTATATTAATATAGCAAAGTTACGTGACTTGTTAGGAGTTCACAAAGTTCTTAATATTAATATTTTGCAATTAATCAGTATTATAGTGAGAAAAGTTAACATGTCGATATGTCATTTTATAATATATGAGAATATATAAATAGGCTTTTTATATATAGTAATTTTTTTTGAAGCTAATTGTAAAAAGGGTGATGGACTGTAAAGGCGTTGGTTCTGAGTTCAATGCCTGCTGTGGGTAATTAATTTTTCTTCTCGTTCTAAGACTCTTCACAAGTGGTACAAGCCGCAGAAAAAGTTTAAAGCTGAAAATAAAAAAGAACATTAAAAATATTAGTTTTCAGTCATTTTACAGAAATAGTGCCTACAGATCATAAAATTAATTCATTTTTTTCAATTGATTGAGGACCGTTGTGGCGCAGAAGCGCTCCATCTGCCTGTGAACGCGACAGCTTGTGGGTTTGACTCTAACTCAGAGAAAATGGGTTTTTCGGTTTCCATTTTCTTCGTACTGTTGAGTTCCACTACTACTACTGCTACATGCGAGATAAAGAGTGAATCTTTAAATTTTATCAACTCTTATATATATTTCATTACTATTACAGTGCATATAAAACCGAGATGTTAAAAGAATCTCCGCCATTAAGACGTAGCCTTATCTCGTTTTAGTTCTGAACGGTAACTCCAGTTTTGATGAGGCCGCCGTAATAGCGTCGAATTAACATGCAAATTACAACTACTTTTATTTTGTGGGTTTGCGCTTCGTAATGAGAAAAATAGTAAAAAAAACGTCATTAGCATTAAAATATGACGCTCAGTAGAAATTGCTTCTATTAAAAAAAATATTTAGAAACGGTAATATATATATATATATATATATATATATATAGATATATATATATATATATATATATATATATATATATATATATATATATATATATATATATATATATATATATATATATATATATATATATATATATATATATATATATATATATATATATATATATATATATATATATATATATATATAAAATGCCAGTAACAAATTATTAAACGTCGAAAAACTAATTTATATATTAATCGTTATATTAAAAACTACTATTTTTCGTTAATGACAGATTGTCTATTATAATGATATTAAACATGTAGAATATTTTTTTTTTTAAAAATGGTGATCTCACATTTATAATCGCTTTTATAAAAATATATTAGAAATTTACAGTATCCAGTGACACATAGTGACTAATCACGGCCGTTTCTTAGCTCGATAGTGTCTGCGGAGTGTCTTGACACTAGAATTCCTTGGCCCATATAGCATGGTGCTATTTGCATCGAAAATAATAATATATAATTTAATATTTATTTGATAATTCTTAAATGCTTCGCACATAGTACTAAGAACTTGAATAAGACCGACTACCTCACATTTACATAATTTATAACGCTGTCACGTATTGATTTAGTGTCTACATTTTACTTGAAACGGTACAACAATTTTAATAGTGAGGCTCTACATGCATACATGCTTCATTTTATATTACATTCAAGTAATATGCTTTCTAGAAATTAGTGTCAAGTCACTCTTTTTCTATATAAAGAGAGATATATCTTTATAATAAATAGTTAGTTTGCTTAAACACGCTTTGCAAATATAACTTATGACTTCTCGTAGATATAGTATAGACAAACTGTCAAAATGTCGAGACATTATGTCTTTGGTGTCGAAACTCTACGCTTTTTCTCACCATAGCAAACAAAAGAAAGTAGATTCGAACCTGTAACTATCTCGTTTACATCACACTCAAAACAACTACAAATTATTTTAATTTATTATATATTATATCAGTTACTTACTGCATAGATATACAAAAACAAGTTATAAATAGGACACTAGACGTGCATATTTTGTTTAAACAGCTTCATTAATTAAAAGAATTTGTAGGTTGATTGCGGGAACTGAGCTGTATATACATTCAAAATCGATTTAGATGAATATCGATATATAAATGGTCGTTAATTTGCAAATCCATCAACTATGATGTTAGGTATAATTTCCTGTTAAAATAACCGTTATGGCACAGTGGATGTGTGGTTGTAATCATTTTATAATAGATATGTAAGGAGTTTGAACTCGTTGTGTTATTAATTGCAACTATGGAGGACCGTCGTGGCGCAGAGGCAAGGATTTGCCTGTAGATATGACGGCTTTGGCTACGATTTTCGCTCGGAGAACGAATTATTTTTATTTTCTTTGCTTTGGTAGAAGCAACATTCATTTCTGACACTCAACAGGTATTATCTAGATACATGAAATAAAGAAAACAGAGAGTCTTAACACTATGTTGTATTTGTCCACTATAACGTCAAGGATTTTACACGCAATGCTTATAGGTTCGTTACCTGCTTACATATTAAATTATTCTTATTTCACCGCGCTGGCAATATAAAGAGCGGAGAGTGGAGTATGATGACAATATATACTATTTGCTCGTTTTCTTTTTTCTTGGTCAAGTCATTCACTCATTTATCAATGTCTATTTAGAAATATTGATAAGTGAATTGTAAGTTGTTGTAAGTATAGATATCAACAGTTATCGAAGTAATAATGTTAAAATAAATTGACCGCAAAAACTTATTATGTTATTGAAAGGTAAGCTCATGAAAATTATAAAAATTTTATCAAACTTTCTTTTAGATATTACGAAAAATCCGTTATACGCTTTTTTCCCTTATAACCTCAGTATGGTAGTCAGTGCGTGAACGACAGATAGTAATACAGTCACATAGCGAGACATATATAGATGGCAAAAGCAAAGGTTTAAAATATACAGCATTAACAGGCCAACAAAAACCATCTCAAAGAGAATGAAGATATATCTTACATAACAATCGACGTGGTCATACAATTGTGTTTAAAAAAAAAAGAAAAAATAGACTTGTTGACTTTTTCACCTAGTTTTTGTTCTGGTGATTAATAAACTAGACTCTTATACAACAAAAAATGTAGGCGCTTAATTTGCGACTCGTACGCTTTGTTATATCATAATTTATGGAATATCAGATGGATTTTTGAATATATTTCAATAAAAAGCAATTAATTATTAATACCAATTTAATAATTTTTTCTCTACATTCCATACTCGTTGACTCACACTCCATAGATTGGCAACGCATCTATATCCTCACTGGTTGTAAATGTCTATAGGCGAGGGTGTCCACTTAACATCAGGTAGCTTTTCTGCTCGTTTTCCATCTTATAATATAAAAAAATGAATATAAAAAAGTAATTTCAAGAGATTTAGTATTATCAGAAAAAGAAAATAACTTCCAATAGCACATTTGTAGAATAAACTTAATAGTATAATGTTAATAATAAGATCTACACAATAATTACAAATATTAAAAGCTCTAACGCTACATAAAAAGCTCCATCATTAACGTAGCATGTTCCCATGTTTCAAGTAACAGGGTAGCTAGACTCTGGCGTTAATTTATCTTTTTATTTACAAAATGACATACGTTTGATTGATGATTTACGTGTTAAGTGAGTTATTTTATAATAATTTTAAATATTACTAAGCATTTTACAAGCTATTTGTAAGCGAAATTTGAACCTATATCCCTCTTGCTATGTAGTCCCGACTTATGTAATATATCTTGTGTACATTGCGTTAAAGGTAGAGAAAATAGGAGAGGAAGTTTCATATCTCTCTCTCTATCTCTTTATATGTATTTACATACATAAGTACTTTTTTTCTTTTTTTCTTGCTTTGCTTCACGCTTTATCCCGCACTAGGCAGGGTAGGCAGAGGGAACTGCAGGGGCCGTGGGAACGTAGTGTTAAGACACTCCGTTGCTTAGTCCCTGCTTTCTCCGTCCCCGCTTTCCGCCGTTTTCGAGGCATCACGTGTTGAGTGGCGGAACTCAACGCCGCGCTTTGCCTAGTTTACTTGACTGGGGATCGAACCCAGAAACCGTCGCGTTTGCAGGTAGACGCTACGCCTCTGCGCCACGACGGTCCTCAGTACAGTACTTTTCTTATATATAAAATAAACCATTTAAAACATACAAAACTACATTTTAATATGTAATATTGCAACATCTCGAGGTGGCAACGTATTATTGACGTTCACTGTACTTTATTATAAATTTTAAAATTACTAACGTCTCATGCGTGTTCCACATTCCATCACCGGCTCTATCACGTTTTTTAGAAAGCTTAATATGATATTGAGATCGAACTAGCCAATTTGAGCTTAATAGTTTTGATTTTAAGGTATATTTTCCATTGTGCAAGCGAGCCTTGCCCGTAATTAAGGTTTGTATGGCCGGTCGATATGATATTGTTTTTTATAGTGTAGTGGATCCTATAGATTAAAGTTTTTGACGTTGTGTTTCAAGTTTAGTTGAAAGCGATTAACCCTAATGGTATCACCCGACTTCGTGTTTTGATGGGATAACAAAAGAGAAGAAAGAAAAAGAAGAAGACTACTTCTTCTTTCTTTCTTCTTTTTTTTTTCTTTCTTTCTTCTTTCTTTCTTTACTTTCCTTAACAATTGCAGGCAGAGAGAGCCAAGTTTCAAAATATTTCGTTCTCTAATTACCACCAAGCATACACTAGCACAAACATTGCCTGATGTAGTTAAAATACAAATTAAAAATTATCTTTTTTTTAAATTAACGTTTACAAGTACTTTTGTAGGTATGTAATATGTGGAACTTATTATTTTTATGTAAAGTTTTCCTTATTAAAATAGAATTCAGCAAGGATCTGAAGTATTGAATCATCATAAAATCATAAAACTACCATTTTAATTCCATAGCTTAAAGCTATATGGAATTTTACATTCAAATATATATATATATATATATATATATATATATATATATATATATATATATATATATATATATATATATATATATATATATATATATATATATATATATATATATATATATATATATATATATATATATATATATATATATATATATATATATATATATATATATATATATATATATATATATATATATATATATATATATATATATATATATATATATATATATATATATATATATAATATATATATAGTACAAAATGTTACGTAATTATAGAAATAAGTTTAAATAAACATTTTAACTGTGTTCAAAATAACCATGAATTAGAAGTAAACTAGAACAATATAGATAATTAAGTAGATAGAAAATGCAATTTCAAATAGTTATGTAAATCTGATAACAATATTGAATATTTTTATTTTTATCACTACATAATACTTTCAACGCGGCCATTTGGTTGCGGATTATGCGATGTAAACTGGTATTCGAGCTTAAATTATAGTCACATGTTTACAACTGTACAGTTGTATGGACATGTCTGCTTTACATATATTGTATATGTTTGTATACATATAAATTATATACATATATATGTATACATCAAGGCTAGGCTATTTTATTTTGTAAAATGCACGAACCACGTGCATTTATCTTCCCTAAGCGGAATTTAAACCCACAACCTTCATTTGACAGTCACACGTTGTGTTGCTGCGTCATGATGACCTAAGATACTTTCTTATATATTGTCTTATATTATTCTTATATATTGCAATATATTATTGCTTTTAATTGATTGCAAAATATATATAAATTATTTTTAACAAAACCAGAACCTACAACTCTAAAGCACAGAAAGCACTGAGCATACAAGTATACAATTTAAAAATCAGAAGCCTACAGGTGGCTTTACCGTTGGTAATAATTTTACAGGCCGAGATAAGACGGTACCCGCTTGATTACTATCGCATGACCCGCAGTTCAATAATTGTGACCGAACGTCGCGTCGGGGTTAACAACATTTTGTATATTTTGTTTTTCTCATATACTATATATGAAAAGATTGATTGATTATATAAATATAACGGAGAGTAAAACTTATAAATGCAATTCGATTCACCTTTTTGTTTGCTTGTCAGAAATATATTAAAATTTGTTGACAAGTAGATGTATTATTTTTTTTTAAATGAATAGTCACCAAAAGTTATGTTCTTTCGACAGTGTGTTATTTTATCGCATGGATCAATAGTCAGAGTGCTTTGACAGTTTCCAAGAGGCACGGGTTTAAAGGTCACTTTAAGTATTTTTTCTATCTTTAGTGTACGTTAAGTTTAAAAATCATAAAAATATTTTATTTAAGGTATAAGAAAACTTTCTTTATATAATCAAGAAAACTGAAAGTTACGTCAAAATAATTATTAATTCTAACAATGTTATCTACTTCTGACCGAATGTAGGCCACCGATAGTGAATTTCTGAGATTTGATGATAATCTTGCGTAGCTTGGACTCGGTTTGTGGCTTAGATTTTGTTATAAACAAAATGGACGGAACGACGGACGGACGATGAAAGTTATATTGTATTAATTAAATATACGTTAGTATAGTCCAGTTATTGTGATGGTTGTGGGTTCGATCCCCATTAAGGGTAATGTTCTATTATTTTAAGTGTAATCTAGAGATACCTTCCTATAAAATCCTATATGCTCTACTATTTAATTAATAGTAAAACAACTGCAGATTTTTATGACAGACCACATAGAAAAATATATAGGACCGTAATAGGACCGTCGTGGCGCAGAGTCGCAACGTCTGCCTGTAACGCGGCTAACGCGACGGTTACTGGGTTCGATCCCCAGTCGGGGAAGATGGATTTTTCTATTTCCATTTTCTTCGCTCTGGCAACTAAGGCAAAGCGCGGCGTTGAGTTCCGCCACTCAACACGCAATGCCTCGAAAAAACGGCGGAAAGTGGGGACGGAGTAAGCAGGGACTAAGTAACGGAGTGTCTTAACACTAGGTTCATATGGTTCCTGCAGTTCCCTCTGCCTACCTTGCCATGTGCGGGATAAAGCGTGAAGCTAAAAAAAAAAATATCTATTAAACACTTTATTACCTAATTTCTGGAATTTGGAAACTCAAACATTGTTTCTCGAGCCTGCTTTACAAGCAAATGACGACAAATTATCAAAAAAAATGCACATGTATATGCAATATGTATATACATGTAAAAAGCGCATAGCAAGAACTCAAGTTAACTAACCAATAAACAATATTTACAATTTAAATTAATCGTTTAAATAAAGATAAATCGACGCCAAAAGCAGAATTAGCACAGCTGTTGCTTATTATCTTATTTGGGTAGAGTTGCATTGGGAATTTAAATCTGTTACATTATTTAAAGCATTGTAATATTTGATGTAAATATATTTGTTTATTATGACTTTTTCCTGTGACTTTGACTGGAAGTAAATCAAAATACGTAAAATTATGTATGAATTTGTATGATGCATTACACATTCTAAGTAACTTTAATCGTAGATATAGTGGAGTAATATAGCTTAGAGCCTGTCTTGATAAATCGATTAGTCAATATATAATCAAGTTTTAAATTAAACCAGTAGGTCTGGAGACTAACGTTTTAAAACTAAACAAACTCTTCTATTTTATTATTTAATAGATAAAGAAAGTTTATTATAGATATAATTTTAATTAAAAAATATTCGGTAATATATGCCGTCAAACTATTATAATGTGAAAACAATGTATTTATATAATAATTTTAAAATATAATTTAAACGATTTAGTTTCACACTTAACTAGTACAAAAAATCGTAGATAGAGAAAAGCTTCTGCAAATACTATAGTAGTAGAATTAAAAGCTTATAATTTTCATGAAACTTCTATACACATTCTCCTATAATATATTATTTTTATTACAATTCTACTTAAAAAGCTTCTTAAAATAAATATAAAAATTAATTGTACTATATTTTCCAAATTAAGCTCCTGCTGAACAGCAATAAAACATCGATTTGCACGTACACGCGTGGGCGGAAGTGGGTCATAGTCTACATCGCCCTACGCATAATCGTGGATCCATTAGCAGATAAGGTGTCAGCTTCGAATCCCGGTACAGACGTTCTGCTACCCACGTTGAACAATGTAAATGTACGATTTACATCTGAAGAAATGGACACATGAAATAAATGAAAATTATTACTAAATTATTTTATTTATTTATAACTTTTCCACTTAGAATCAATAAGATGATCACATGTGTACGTCAGATAGAGCGAACGGAGAAGTGTCCGAGGAGCTCATAAATATCAAATTTAGCCTCTCTGAAACCTACACACTCCACGACTTAAAACTAAAGTTACGAGGGTTCCAAGCGCGGTGAGAAGAGCCCACAACAAAATCAGTAGTCAGGTTTCCCTAAACCTATTGTGATCACTTATATAATCTTATTATGAGAATGAAATTAAAGAAGCACAAAACATTGTCTCTACATTTCTTTAGTACTTATTAAGGGACATTAAATAAATTAAGTTAAATAATTCACCAATTATTCGCTATGATTCTATGTTAATTATTTAATATATTATCATATTTATTTGAATAAAATTCTGTATTAGTTTCGTATACATTATAAGGTGACGTAAGTTCGTGATATATGCGCCAGGCTGTCTACGACTTAAACTTGATAAATGGATAAATCGTTAATAATTATTAGTAACTTAACCTACTATGTAACTAAAGTTGTTATTTTAAATTAAAATATATATGTATTTCAGTAAATATATTCTAAAGTAGGAAGTATAAGGCCTAAATAAAAACTTCATCACATATGTCAAGTAAATAATCTTAATGAGTAGATTATATTTTTATTAATTCTTTTAATTGTGTCACATAATTGTACACTATTTTGAATTATAAGAAATATATTCAACTTTGATATTTTAATTTCAAAAGATTTCATTCATTCATTCATTCATTCTTATAATTTTTTATTGGATTTTTTTTCACGCAAATTTATTTCAAAAATTCCAACTTTAAGCTCTACCGCATGCTTTAATATTACAATACTAGAATATAGATACGTCAAGTGATCTAATACTATAATAATAATAATATATTTTATTTAAATCATAACTGTTTATCTATCTACAGTGGAAGTCGGTCAAATGCCTCTAGTTGCACTGGCTCTCATTTCGAGGTCACACTTTACTAGAACTGTCAAACTAAATTACTAAGCTATTATTTTTTCTTTTTCTATGAATGAACATTTAATTATCATGTTTTGTTTATTCTGTCTAGTATATATATTTATTATAACAAAATATTCAGTCGTTATGGTATTTCGTATATATCCATTAAAATGTAAAATCGTATAGGCGTAAAAAATTCCATAATCTTAAACCAATTCCATTAATGAGGACTGTCGTGGCGCAGAGGAGCAACGTCTGCCTGTAACGCGACAGTTTCTGGGTTCAATCCCCAGTCGGAGAAGATGGATTTTTGTATTTCCATTTTCTTTGCTCTGGCAAACTAGGCAAAGCGCGGCGTTGAGTTCCGCCACTCAATACGCAATGCCTCGAAAAAAGGCAGAAAGCGGGGACGGAGAAAGCAGGGACTAAGCAACGGAGTGTCTTAACACTAGGTTCCCACTGTCCCTGCAGTTGCCTCTGCCTACCCTGCCATGTGCGGGATAAAGCGTGAAGCTAAAAAGGAAAAAAAATATTCCATTAATACTAAAATAATTATTATTACTTCTTTATTTAATGTAAATACGAATATATCATGAAGTCAACAATAATTATTACTAGCGGTACTTGGCAAGTCAACCGCAGCTACTTTTAATTCCTTAATAAATCCACTTAACTAAGCCAAATCTAACGCGTAGGCCATTTTGATGGTTATATCAGGATCCTTCAGCCTAATGAGCATAGTCTATTGAATATCCATCGAGACTCTAATCACTGCTTAATGGCACCGGATTGATAGTATACAGCCCACTTTCTACCAATTTACAGAGCTCCATTCAATTTTTATTGCCTAATTTAATTGAAATATCTATTATTTGATCTTAGTCTTATATATATATATATATATATATATATATATATATATATATATATATATATATATATATATATATATATATATATATATATATATATATATATATATATATATATATATATATATATATATATATATATATATATATATATATATATATTATATATATATATATATATATATATATATATATATATATATATATATATATATATATATATATATATGGCCTCTTTATTTTTTTTTTATTACTTTTCTTTCTTTTATGACATATATGAGATGCAGTTTTTTTCACATGTTATTTCTAAGGCAGCGTAGAAATAGAGAAGAAAAGTGGAGTGCTTACAAAGTCACTAGATTTATATCTTCTGCCTATGTAGATACTGAAAATTAGAAAAAAAAAGCAAATATATTTGCACATATGTGTATTGTAAAATTCAAATGCAGACACACCTCGAGAAAATCGCCAACAATGGATTAAGATGTGAAGATAAGTTACAAGTTAGGTAAAGGAGAAATTTCAATAATAGAACATGGTAAGAAGTAAGCAAGTATGTAATAAATACTTATTTATTATCTATGCAAAGTAATAAATAAGTTTTTATATGAATTAATAATATATATAAACATATATTATTATTACAATTCCCATTATGTAATTTCATTATTTTGACTCTATTTTGACAAAGAGTAGAGTCACCAAATAGATATATTCAGATATTCTTAAGCTTATAAAAAAATTATATATTTAAAGTATGTATATAGCAGTGACTGGCACAGAGAACATAGTGTAAAGACACTTCGTTATCTTCACACAAAATCCTAAATAGTCAGGTAGGCCGAGTTGGCTTTGTCTTGTCATAGCGAATAAATAACTTGTTTATTTGGAAAAAAGGTTTAGTCCTATATAAATTTGGATCGTTTCCTAACATGGTATAATATAAATCGAGTATGCGAACGAACTATGTCAGACCTTTGCAGTCACTACTAAGCTTTACCAAATGAATAAATAAAAGCTTATGGAATACATTTCAGAGATTTATAGAGCCGTTCTGGCTGTGACCAGTGAACAAGCAGCATTCACTTTTATATTGTAAGATGGCATCTAATATCATTGTGTTAAATTCGAGTTCGAGTACAAGATGATTCATGTAAGTTTATTTTATTTATTATATAGTATTTTTTTGTCATATTGAAATGTAAAATGAAAATATAGACAATATGGATTTGAATCTGTTCTTCGTTATTATTATTATCTTATTTCTAGTTGATAATATATGCCCAAAAAATAAATATAGTTAATTACTTCATGTATATAGCACAGTAAAAAAAAACCATAAATACTAAAATAAATTTTCTTCAAAGTTTCTCTAAATCTATTAAATCCCAACCATTATAAAATCACATTAATAAAACAATTACAAAACACTGATATCTATTCAAAACGATATTACCCACAATTCGCTACGCTGTCATACTCTGGCCTATAGACTTGGACTTGCCTACGCTATGCAAATCCCTTCAGAATGGAGAAGGTATATGTAAATTGTGGTCGTGAAATGGAAAGTTATGCTGATTTTTCACTGATGTACGTACAACGTTTAAATTTTCATATCTCAGAGATACGAGCTTTTGACCCGACGTTTTTGTTTGTCCATAAAGTTTTATTATTCTAATCTGATTCAATGGTCTTTTTTCCACTGTCTTTTGTATAAAATATTTTCCGTTTAGAAAGCTTTATTTAAGCTTTGCTTAGTTTAGACGGTTCGTATGTACACGGATTATTTTCAAGTACTATTGCCAATATTTCCAATATATTTAATCGTATATGATAGTTCAGGGCTGAAAATCTCTTAATGACTTTTTCAATTATATATATTTATTAATCAAATGTGACACTATGTTGTGTCACCAACCATCTTACGTCTTTAAAAGTGGAAAATAGAATATTAAATCATTAAATATATTCTACGTACGAAAAATAATATATACGCGTAAAGATATAAAAACACAATAATAACATAGCATGTAGAGCTATATAAGAATAAAAGTAAAGATATATGCAGATTTTATTTATTCATGTTAACAGTGTATAAATGTGTCTCATCCATTCCTCTTCCCAACATATACACCAACTGATGACGGCGTGCGATAGTGTGAAATCATAAATATAGCTTTTACTGTCTCGCCTTGTCTTGTCTTTTTTTGTATGCGCAATGCCTCTGGATGAACTAAAATAACATTTCATTTGTTTTCTTATCTTGACTCGCCTGTTTTACGGATACAGTGGAGAGTATAGTGTTGAATTATTCCGTTCTCTATTTCTTACCGTTTTTGTGCATTTGTGATGAATAACAATAAGCAAAAATTGGATATCTTAAATATTTTTTTACAGGCAAATACCGGATATCTTAATTAGTATATGGTAAAATTGAACCTTTTTTGATATATTTATACTAACTTCCATTAGTTTCTTATATCGTGCGTTGATACAGGAAACTCTACAACGCGTTATATCAGACAAAATTTCACAAAATTCTTTTAAATAAATAATACCTTTTAGTACAAACAAAACCAGGCTATAAAGTTAGTTTATTGTGTACTTGCTCTGAGATGAATCTTCTTTCGATCCTGCTCCTCAATCATGCGCCCACGGTGTTTAATTAAAATAAATACGTCTACTAGACGTACATGTGAGATGCTTTGATTAGAACTTAATCTATTTATGTTAACTTTGTTTCAATATTGCTATGTTATGTGTTTGTGATTAATGTGTATTGTATTGTATAGATTGATGTTGCTGGTCTGTCAATATTATGCTCATTATTTATATTTTCTCGTCTTAACTACTAAATATTTTAGCTTAGCGACTAGCATGAGGAACCATAGACATAACTATCTCTATAAAATTTGAAATACAAATAAAGATATAAACAATATTGTGAAAAGAAACACTTAATAAAAAGCGATATCTAAATATTAAAAACACATTAATGATTTTCCTTTTTAATAATAACAAATGATTAACTTATAAGAAATATATTATCTAGCGCACTAGAAACGTTTAGTAGAGTTAAGCAGCTTTCGCATAATCAACGTGGAGATGGATCGTTCATTTAAATACTATGACGGTCCCATTACCTCTGATAATGGATTTGCTTCGATTGGTAGATATGAAAATGAGTAATTGCTAATTTCTCCACCCTGTTATGGTTTTAGTTAAGCTTTATGAAAGTTTAAATGATTCAGGTTTTTCTACTTATTATAAGACTCTATTTAAATTTTAAGATCTTTTATCGCTTATATCAAGGTAGGTTGATGGAACTTAATTGATAGATACTTTATTGCTCTGTTTCCTTATTAAGTCGCGTAACTCGTCACTGTGCTTTTTGTTTTTGGAAGGAGGAAATGAAAATCGGAAAAAAAGACAATTCTCACCATATTTTAGCTAGTGCAATTTTTTCATCAAAATAGTTTATACTCTATATTTGACAAGAACGGTTACGCAACTGTCTTATGAGGCACATTAACAACCTTTAGCCTGCTTTGTTCACGATTGACATCATAATTTGAATTATTACATTATCTTATCTCTACATAGAGATCCTTATGCCTGAGTAATACGGTGTAATTTAGTTACTTGTACAACGGAAGGACCTAAATGGCAAGTGTTTAGGTGGTTAGGGTGACAAGCCTTTGTGAATATGTCAGTCATGTCGTTTTTATGGAAGAAATTTCTTTATGTGTTACTATATTAAAGAAGTTATATTTTTTGAAATATTGAAAAAAGATATTATAATAACATATCTATTTTTCGTTTTTGTTTTATTCAAATAATGTCCAATAAATTTAATTTATAATTTAATCTATTATGAATAATGCTATGAACCAGAAATAGTTTCATATTATGTGTGTATGTATTTTAAAAAAATATGGCTACTTTAAACCAGTAGCTGTGGGCGTAGAAGTAAATCCACAAGAAATTAAGATAAGACAACGTAAACAGGCGGTCTGAACAGGTAGGTACAAAGAAACGGCACTTTTATGCGATATTTTAGTACAAAAAAAGTAAAAAATATATCCTGTATTTACCAAATTTATATCTTTAACGATCAAAAGACACGATAACACTTTTCTTTGATTAAATAAAAAATCAAACTTTAAATTTTATTAAATTAGAATACATAGTTTATTAATAACAATAATTCTAATAATGATAATATTACTAGAATAAAGTAAAAGAAGTAAACATTATCATAATTTAATATAAGCTCTTAAAATGCAGGCTTATTGCGCTGATAGAGTCTAGCTTCAGCAGTTGATTAACATTCTTCATTTACTTCGGCCCAATGTTGTAATGTGCATAAAATTGGATACGTAATAAATTTGTAATTTACGTGTTTTGCACTTTGACCAATAGTTATTATATTTAATTAAATTTTACGTGTTATATATATATATATATATATATATATATATATATATATATATATATATATATATATATATATATATATATATATATATATATATATATATATATATATATATATATATATATATATATATATATATATATATATATATATATATATATATACATACATATATATATATATATATATATATATATATATATATATATATATATATATATATATATATATATATATATATATATATATATATATATATATATATATATATATATATATATATATATATATATATATATATATATATATATGACAGTATCAAGAGGAACGATTTTTTTATTCATATATACAAAAAGCTCTACAAAATATCTAAAAAGTTACATCCCACCGTTATCTTAAAACAACGTCCCCATTCAAATTAAAAGTTCATTAAAGAGCACTTCCCTTAAAACGATAAGATAGAGCAGCTTAGACAAATACAGGACGCATTTAATTTTGTACAAGGAAATGATTTATGGTCACATTAGTTTAAAACAGATTTTCTTTTGTAATAATAATCTTTTAGTTGTGAAAATTTAAATATAACTTAAAGCAATGTTAATATACTGTTATAAATTAATATATTGTTATATTATTACATTTTTAAAATATATAATAATTCTCCTTTTTATTGTATATTTTTTTAGTAAAAACTTCTATAGTTTTATAATAAACATAAAATGAAAGTAAGTAAATTCGGGTTGCGACCATTAATCTATCCATTAGCTCCTACGTTGTGTGCAAACCAGAATTTTAACATAGCTAGCGTGTAAACACTGCTTTTGTATACATAGAGCTGTGAATTGTAATAGAAATGAAATTATTAATACTGTGTGAAATAAAGAATAAACTGTAAATATACCTATACGTTTATAGATATATAATAAAAATATAATTAATTTAATAATTATATATATATATATATATATATATATATATATATATATATATATATATATATATATATATATATATATATATATATATATATATATATATATATATATATATATATATATATATATATATATATATATATATATATATATATATATATATATATATATATATATATATATATATATATATATATATTTAATGAGTATGTATCTTATATTTTTTTACGTTACATTAACAAGAATGGGTTTTTGTTTTTAGGCAGCGAAAACTTGAATCTGAAACTAAAAATAGTTTGAATCATAAAAATACACTGCTCTCTTTTATTAACTCTATTCCATACTTTACACATTTCGTGTCGATATAAAAATATATTTTAGAGGATGAAATTGTGGGTTCGATTCCCATTTGGGACAACGCATTATTTGAATTCGTTAAAACAATATCTAGTTGATATCATGTCATTAGATCTTCTTTGTACTGTATGCTATGCAAGAAATTATAAAAAAAAATAACATTTGTCTCTTCCCTTTGTTCTCATGTTCTATGTCAGTACGTATCGATATAGCTGTAGAATGCGAGTCAGACTGACAGACAGGCGAGGTCACGATATTGTTTAAAGACAACTCACAATTTTCGATACGATTAAAGTACTTCGTCTTGAAAGGGCAGATGATGTACTAAATTAACATATGTTAATCATTGGCTTGTCTTTAAAGAATAATATAGATTTACTCCTCTTAAAAATTCACTTTAATTCGTAGAGTGATTTTTATAAGTTTTATATTAAATCGTGACAGTGGTTTCTTGCCTATTGTTGCTCAGTTTATAATAAAAATGGTATTAAATGTGAAATATCTTAAATTTTCACTAAGTAGAGCCAGTGTTTTGAAGTAACCGTTGAACTAACCCGGTAATATACAAATTAATTGTGAAAATTCAGTGGAAATTTTATTGTATTGTGTATTTTTATATACTTGAATAGATTATATATAAATAATAAATAGAGCTGAAAATAATCGAAATAATAGATTGGTACTACTATTTTTATAGATTTTTCTAAATAATTATATGCGGGCAAAACAAAATGCCAATTTGCTTCTGTCTTCACTCGCTCTATCTAATCGTTTGCATTATTGATTGACGCACTGTATTAACATGTTGTTGTGTCTAGTTTCTTAGATAAGTGACTGTTTCACAAGTGCTAATTAAAAAAGAATGTGCGTCACAAAAGCAAATTGCACTTTTGAATGCACTTTACACGTAAGTTGTATTTTTTATATTTTTTTAAAGCAGAACGTAGCCTATTTGAATTTGCGTCTACTGGAAAACGTCGAAAGCTCTTTGGTTAGTCGATTAAGCCAGACATTCTATTTGAGCTAAATTGAAATAATTATTTCAACTACATTAGAAATTATACTTTAAATTAGATTTCTACATCTGAACCATGTACAATACTATAGTCACGAACTTTAGTTCCAAAGAGTTCCTAATACAAAATACAAAAGCTTTTTTTTACACAATATCAAATGATTTATATAAATCTTCTTAACACCTTTGATGATTTAAATAAAAAAAAAACTCAAAAAAATTATAAATATCTACATAGATGTTATCGATTTTTTATTCGATTTTATACTTTATTAATAGGAAATAGGATTCGATATTACTTGTCAAGAAACTCAATGAACTTTTAATATGTAAAGGAATTTGAAGTTAAAACATCGTACGCTAAGCGTGAAATAATAGTTCCTGTGTAGCTCTATTTGTACTAAAATGAATGGAATTCATCAATCATAGATATTCAAATGATGATATAGAAATTTTGACTCACCTAGGACCACTGTGTTAAAGCTTCCACAGAGTATTCAACTTAAATATTTTAACAAAACTATGTACAGATTAAGAAAAGTGTGTGTTATATATATATATATATATATATATATATATATATATATATATATATATATATATATATATATATATATATATATATATATATATATATATATATATATATATATATATATATATATATATATATATATATATATATATATATATATATATATATATATATATATATATATATATATATATATATATATATATATATATATATATATATATATATATATATATATATATATATATATATATATATATATATATATATATATATATATATATATATATATATATATATGTCACGGCTGATAAAGTGGTAAAGGGTAACTACAAATAAAAATAAAAATGTTTTATAATATAATGTTGGGATTTTTTTGCTAAAACTATTTATTTTTGTTCTCAGGTAAGCTCGATAAAGCTCTCGCAGCGTTGTTTGCAGAATTTACCATCCTTCTTTTTTATTTTAAGGTAATATAGACAACGTTTAAAAGTTTTTATATTTAAGAATGAATTTAATAGAGTAATCAATTTAATATAATTAAAACTCTTGTACTGCTATTCTGAGTTCTGATAAAGGCTTTAGTATATTTATTTTAAGATATCATAGTGCTTATTTAAGTCCATTAATGAAGAAAACGAATAAAATATCGATAAAACAAGTTTATTATGAATATTCTGGGTATAAAGTTTAATCCATATAATAATAAATAAAAAAGTATGTAATAAAAAAGTATATAATGTAAAAAGCTTTATCTATATCGTGTAACTAAGAGCATTATTCGTTATATGCTAACGTAAAAAAGTTTGGGAACAATAAATGACCTGTACCCGGCAGGTAACGTTAGGGGCGTAATAACGGCAATTATTTCAAGCACAATTTGGACACTGAATAGACAGGTAGAGCGGTTATGCAAGTGGCTCTCAAACTTTATTTCTAAGTTATCGTATTATAATTTAAATTAACTTAAATTAAATTAAAACATTACCATTAAAAAGGCTATAGAGAGAACTCTATTTATCTCTTATTTACGTTAATATAAATTAATTATAATTGACAATTCTAATATATAAATTCAGTACGTTATGAAAATTACTAGTTATTAGATAAAAAATAATGTTATTTTATTATGTTTTTACAAACTGAGAAATTTATAATTATTACATACTGTGTGTAGCTAAGTAAGTAAGTTTGAGAACCACTATATGTGCAGGTACAACGGTGGCGCCAGACATTCCTATTTTTTCTTCAAAATGTCCCTATCATTTGACAATACTTCCATCAAAATAATAACACGGTGTCTCACAAAAATGAATGCCACGTATTGTAATGGATGCACGTTGCATTTCTTTTTCAACAACTGTATAATAACAACAGCGATCTATAGAAGGATACGCTTGAAGTTTTATAAAATGTGTTCACTTTAGGTTATTTGGCATATTATGCTTAGCTTCTTTCTTGGATAATTGAGAACTGAGAGAAAGAATGGTATATGTAGAGTAGGACATCTACATCATATATATTAAAATACTAAATCATATAATTTTTTATAGCTTTATTTTATTTCTCATATCGCCACCGGTCTAGATAAACTAATTTTAAAACACTTTATTTTCCATTTTAAGGCAATATTCTCTATTCTTACCCAGCGATACGAAGGATAAGCTGAAAAAAAAAAATGCTACAGCAAGTAATATTGCTCCAGCACGAAGAAATAATAAAGAATATTGGATGCATGTTTATATGTATAAAGTAAATAAAAGTTTTATGAGTGCTAATGATAGTGCATGCAAAGGGACCGCGCATTAACTTATAAAATAATAAAGCGGTTTTCTATTAAAAAACTGGTGTAATATTTAAATAATTACTATGCTTTGGTTCTGTGTGCCATTTAAAAATGTAGAAAATTGAATTTAGTAATTTCACAAGGAATTGTTCTTTGTTCGTTGGGCTTAATTAAATTATTTTTAATGAAACATTTGCATTACTTAAAAATAACATACTACTTGTAAGTATATAATCAATTATTAATATAGATATCCAAGAGAAATAAAATTTCAATTGAAAGTCCATGTATTGGGAAAGTTAATTTTATGACAATTTTAAAGTCACTATTTCAAAACGTGTACATTCTTAGAAACAATCATGGTAGAGAATGGAACCCTACTTTACTATTAAGCTCTACCGCCCTATAAAAGTAATTAACTTGGACTTCAGATAATTGATGAAGCTTAGAGATTACTTCTCTCTTCTAGTAGAAACGTCAGTGAAAAATACACTTTATTTCATGAAACATAGAGTCTTAAATCTATTGTAGTTTATTAGTGCCATAATAAAGATTCCGTTGGGGGCGGACCGAGCCTAGTGGAAGTTTTTTGTGAACCTATTCAGTATTATTATAAAATCGTCAAGCGAACCCATTTTCTTAAGACGTGTGTGACGGATGGTGTTTTGACCGGAGTAATAATATATTTTTTAATGTATTATTATACTTTAAGTTGTTCAAGTAACGGAAGGATTCCACATTGTTACTCTTATTTCAATAGCAATTTTGCGAAATTATATAATAAGTTTCATTTATATAATAAGTTTCATCTGCATATTTATCATAATAAACGAGAATAATAACTGTTGTATTGTTGGAGACCTCAGTTGGAGTATAGAGCGTTATGCGTAGAGGAGTATACTATTAGAAATAATTTAACCTGTATTAGAGTTAAACGATACTAAAGCTTGTTTTTAAACAAATCATATATTTTGACATTATATTTAAATTGTTATTTAAATATAAAATAACCTAAAATATATTAGCAAAGACTATTATAAAATACAGCACAAGTAAATCTAACTAACAATTAATTACGAAATTAATTAAGAAATAATAGCCATGAGGACCGTCGTGGCGCAGAGGCGCAACGTCTGCCTGTAACGCGACGGTTACTGGGTTCGATCCCCAGTCGGAGAAGATGGATTTTTCTATTTCCATTTTCTTCGCTCTGGTAAACTAGGCAAAAGCGCGGCGTTGAGCTCCGCCACTCAACACGCAATGCTTCGAAAAAACGGCGGAAAGCGGGGACAGAGAAAGCAGGGACTAAGCAACGGAGTGTCTTAACACTAGGTTCCCACGGTCTCTGCAGTTCCCTCTGCCTACCCTGCCTTGTGCGGGATAAAGCGTGAAGGTAAAAAAAAAAATAATAATAATAATAGCCATAGTAGAGTTTCAGGTGTATCCACCAAGTTCAAGCT
This sequence comes from Dione vanillae, assembly GCA_037178615.1. Taxonomy (NCBI): domain Eukaryota; kingdom Metazoa; phylum Arthropoda; class Insecta; order Lepidoptera; family Nymphalidae; genus Dione; species Dione vanillae. Next base: position 301,713 of record JAZFAU010000037.1, on the reverse strand, counting down.
GAAGTATATTTGTAAGGCTTTAAATTTTTTCAATGAACCTACCGAAAGTCCTTTAAATGATACATATAAAGAATACCATGACAAGATGTTTCCAGTCTATTCGCTATGCAATTATTTTATCATAGACGTAACATTTTTTTAAAAAACCAATCTCCTCGACTCTATTTTATACAATTTCGCATAGAAATCGATACAAGAATACTATTAATGCAACATTCGTCACACTATACAAACTTTTGTACCTGCTCACAAGTTTTTTTAAGGCTTCTAAGGCTACAATTTAGCCCCGAGGTGCGTCTAGGAATGTAGTTTCATGCACAAATATTATTTTTGTCGTATAGTTTTTTTTAACAGTATTTATATTTTTATGATTATTTTATTAGAAATCTGTAAAGTAGATTTGTTATTTTTGGATATGCATTATAGAAAAATGATAATATATTTCACATTGTTATTTATCTTATATATGTGTATCTATACAATATAATGTAGTATGTCAAATATTATATATAATAGTATAGGTTGTAGATATTACAAAATTTGATATATTTATCAGTTATATTAAATAATGCCAAAAACATTTTAACGATAATTTATGAAAAATATATCTATATCGAACACACTTTGCTCGTTAATAGTACTCGTTCCCATACCAAAAAGTGTTAATACGCGGTCCCATAGACAAAGGGGTGGTTTTTTATCTTCAAAAGTTGGGTAGAGCCCAATTTTATGCGTTTATAACACGAAACTCCATTAGCATAGTCAGATTTTGAGACGTTTATCGTGTAATAGTAGCAGGCGAAGGTGTAACTTTTTGAGCAAACAAGTTTATTATGAAAAAATATTATTTACAAAATTCTATTGTCTGTACGTTTTTGTGTACGATATATTGATGTAGATACCGTAGTGGTATAATCCGAATGTATACAATGACTCACTCAAATGCAAGTTAGACTAAAATTTAAATCTCAAAAATCTTTTTTAAACCTTTCATATAATTTAACATATTGTAATATGATATTAAGTAAAATGTATGAGGTAGAACATAAAAATAGAGTTTTAATAAATTTTTACAAAGAAAACATAATTGTATAAGCTACAAAAAATTAAGAATTTACAGTCAGTAGGCCAACTTTATTAATAATTATTGTAAATATAAACCGTTTCACTACGGTCAGGTTTATATTTAGTTATTGCTCTTGTTTATGAGACTGCTGTGGTACTCTGAGTTCTATATAATACTAGACAAATTATTAATAATTGTTGTTTATTTGAAATTTTAAAAGTTTTAATATAATTTATTATACATTAAGTCTATTTATTTGCAGTATTTACTTAAATTTTAAAAAATACTTCTAGAAAAAAGCGATAGTGCAGCTATTTTCATAGAATAGAAATTTCTTTAATGAAGTTACACGTACGTTTATGTTTAGATGTGTCAAGAAAACAAAAAAAGAAAACCAACAGCGATAATTAAATTTAAGGACAGATTGAGGAGTCAAAGCTAAGTTTTTAAGCAAAACAACTTAAATTTCATAAATAGCAGTCAAATGGATCTCGCAGAAGCGGCGTATAAGTTATTGTTTCTGTGGATGCGGTATTTTATGTTTCCCTTTCACAAGAAAACTAATGATACTTTCCTTTCAACAAGCGCTATCTAAAGTTCTTAGAAAGTTAATTTACGTACAATATTTATATTATAGATGCTCACAACACTCTATTTAAGTGTATTTTGCGTAAAATGCTTCTGATTAGTTTTTGTAGAGAATTAGAAATTATATTAACATATTTGATACAAGATGTTCATAATATTAGTCTCTATATATGCACATATAATATATGTATATATGTATTATTTTATATAGTATTATTTTATATAATTTCATACTGGTAATCAAAGTTATAACTCCATAGGGTTAAACTCTACTCAAATCTCATTTCTTATCTCTACACATCATTAGCCTCTACCTTTGCTTATCTTATCCAAGGTTTTCCACATCATAAACAAAGCTCGCAAGGTATTCGCAAGTGTCGGTTATTAAGTTTCACCACAATTAACTGCCGTGCCGTTAGAAAGCCCTCGTTGGCATTCTGTCATATTTCTACAGCCTTAGAGAGCAGATTACCTCAACTTGTAATGATTTTATGTGATCAATTAAGGTTTCTACTATTTTCTGTTTGTAGGTCGTTTTGTGGTTTACTTTGTTTTTATAATATGTTTAGTCGTTAAATTATTATATATTGTTATAGGGTAGCATTACTACAGCCTTGTTGAGAAATCTTAACACCTTGATGGTAATATTAATACCGATATATATACATAAAATAGTAAATTTTCTTACTCAACATGTCAAAGTTACTGAATAGTTTAGGTAATATTGTTTGGTTAGGTAACATTTATGTGTTTCTTACATTTGTAACTAATATGTATATGTATTTTATAACATTATTGTCTTAATTTTTGTTTTTAACCTGTTTACTCTTTATAGACAGATAGAAAGAAAATCTAGGTAAAACCTACTAATACTAATTACTGATTAAAACACTAATTTCGATTTCACAGCATTCCACCCAAGTTTTGATAGTTTAATGTCGCAATTTATCGCCGTGGTTCGTTTTTTCTACAAAGTAGCAATGAGACTATTTAACTACCCCAAATGGGAACCAAATCCACAACCGTCACGCTTACACTCAGACTTAGCGTGTTTTCATTTTATTTATGTTCTATCACAAGGCAAGCGGTTTCCATTGAAATTGTGGCCAACACACATTTCATGACTGATGGCATTCAAACGATGTTACGATAGCACAAATTTGTTGATGTACAGCTAAAGATATATATAGTGTAGAGTCCATGTAATAGAATGTATGATGGGTGGCCTGAATGACTTAATAAATATTAGCATCATTTGTCTCTTGTGCAGTAAGTTTTTGATTACGGTAGTTTAACCGTTGTATATAGTTTTAAAATGTAGAGATGGAATATTTATAAGAACAAAATTGTAAGAGAAACAAAATTAAGGGAACAGATTTTTTAAATACTAAAATAACAAAAATATTATTGTTTCACTTTTGATAGATTTCAATAGAAATAACTTCATTGGTATAATAATTATATATTCATTGGCATAATCATAATTTGCGATATTATTTTATTATGTAGAGTTAGTAAATATTAGGGAAAATATAGTATTAGGGAAGTACTAGATTTTTAGTCTTGCTTTTATATACTTATTAGTCTTGCATGTAAATAATATGTTATTTATTTAAATTTAATTAAAAATATAAAGAGAGATTTAATTAGTTTACTGTATAATTTTGTTTTTATAATACTGATTTTTTCATTGTTTTTGAACATACACCATCTATATATTACAATTAAAGCAAAATAATTATATATTTAAATAATATAGGCAAAGCGCGGCGTTGAGTTCCGCCACTCAACACGCAATGCCTCGAAAAAGGCGGAAAGCGGGGACAAAGAAAGCAGAATTACGCAACGGAGTGTCTTAACACTAGGTTCATATGGTTCCTGCAGTTACCTCTGCCTACCCTGCAATATGCGGGATAAAGCGTGAAGCTAAAAAAAAATAATTATAAATATTCAAAGCTAGCAACTAGTAACATTGTAAATATATAAGTAATTATTATTTTTAGCATATTTTGATTATTACGTCCGTCTTTACTCATTGTAATAAATATTTGATTTATTGAAATTGTTTTAACAAACTACTTTGTATAGTTCTCCACAAGAAAAAACTCATTTGCGGTGCCTTTGGTGTTTGTATTAAAGTTACATGCGAAAATAAAACATATAATTAAGGGAGTAACGTCTATTATAGTTAGTGGCGGAACTCTACCTAATTGAAGGCTGCCCCATAAAGATGCCATTGTAGGCAATTTTACTTATGTTACTAGTAATTGTATGTATAACAGAACGTTTTAGTGTTCGTTAATTAAGTGTATTAAAGTTGTGTGTACATTCGTCTCTCTGTCTTATAACATTAAATGTTTATTTGACGGTGATTCTGATATTGACTATATATATATATATATATATATATATATATATATATATATATATATATATATATATATATATATATATATATATATATATATATATATATATATATATATATATATATATATATATATATATATATATATATATATATATATATATATATATATATGAATATTTTTAAGCATTTATAGTACGTAGGTCTTTTGTTATTTAAGTTAACATAAAATGTATAATTTGTACACAAAAAAGGCTTCATTTTTCATAACCCTGATCTATATCATTAATTAAATGGATTCGAAATCTGCACTTTAACATGATATTTCTCATGGCGGCGGCTTTACAATTATGAATTGAATAGACAATTATTACGCTCACAAGGAAACGATGTGATTTGTGAGAATAAGCGAATAAAAGAAATTTTTGTTTCATGTGAAATTTACGGAACTATAACGTAAAAAGTGTCGAAATTTTAACGATTCCACTTATTTTAATCATTTCTATGTATAATATTTTATACTATAAGCATTATTATACATATAATATAATATAAAATTTAAATAATATGTCAAATTATTGTAAATATTCATAGGGTTCGTACATCGTATATAGTATTACTCTCATATACTTACTTTTTCTACATTATTTTTACATTTTAAATAGTTATATATATATATATATATATATATATATATATATATATATATATATATATATATATATATATATATATATATATATATATATATATATATATATATATATATATATATATATATATATATATATATATATATATATATATATATATATATATATATATATATATATATATATATATATATATATATATATATATATATATATATATATATATATATATATATATATATATATATATATATACATAATAGCTTAAGACTTTCGTAACGTAAAATGTAAACGTACTTTCATATACAATTTTTTATTAATAATTTATATAGAAATATGGATCTCTCCATAAATCATAATATGATTGGTTTGAAAAGACGACTTCCGGTTCGGTTAAAAAAGAATCATGACTCTATATTTTAAAGGATTGCGGAAGTGGGCGTTCTAAGATGGTACGGACTATGGTCCCATAAGTTTTGCAGAGCTCTTTGGTCAACCATAAAGATTTTGAAATTTTATTGTTCTAAATTATATGGATCATTTCCTTTTTTATTTATATTATATATTATGTTACTTTTTATATATTTAAATAATGTATTACTAAATATAGCTTTTCAAAATTTGTTCTAAATTTTCTTATGGTACTGGTATCTCACTATTTACATTTAGATGAGTAATGGTCTAAATAATCATATTTTTTCACAGGTTATTAACTATTATTTATTATTATGCCAATATTTAGCTTACTTCTACATGCATTTTATATAATTTAGGACGATATACATACATTATTATTTTTCCAACTGCGATTGCAGTGCTTTTTCGTTATCTAAAAGCAACGCATATTAAACGAGTGCGTGAAGCAATTTCATGTAACATTTTATCAAATGCTATAACTCTACATAATGTAGAGTTTGAACTTAGGTGATAATTTGTCGTACTCAAACGACATTTGCTACAAATTGATTGCTTCCTACGAGCGAAAGTTTACACGGACCAGTCCAGAGATGTGGCGATAAGATTTTATGCCTTAATTCAATACAGATATAACATCGTAAATACTGATATATTAGGTATAAAAACGGTGATCGTATATCCTATGTTATTTTTAGATGTAATATTTCTTTTGTGTTTAACACAGCTTCTTATGTTTTCTTCGAAGATTTCTTGTTATTGTTGCTTTGAGTATATATATATATATATATATATATATATATATATATATATATATATATATATATATATATATATATATATATATATATATATATATATATATATATATATATATATATATATATATATATATATATATATATATATATATATATATATATATATATATATATATATATATATATATATATATATATATATATATATATATATAATTTAGTAATCTATATATACGTCATTATTATTATAAACAAACCATATTAGTCTCAACCTAAAGTTATCGCAGAGCGACCGGATCATAATATTGTAGAGACTTTCAGCTTTCTAGCTTGTATCGCATCTCATTTAGTTTTAATCGACCCTCTTGGATAATAATCTTTCCCGTAAAGCCTTAATAAGGACGTTATTCACTGTTGAAGGTAAGTTATCGGTTAGTGTGTATATAGATATATGTACATACATACATACATGTAGAAGTAAGTTATTCTATGTATTTATAATGTGAGAATATATTTATAATATAACAATACACTTTCTCTCGTTCCAAAAATTCATTTTCACTTTGTATTTAACTTTTATATTATTTTAATAAATTAAAATTATTATAACAAAATAAATTTTTATATTTAAAAAAATTAAATATAGAAGCTAGTGTGTTCCAATAGCATCTGGTAACAAATGCTATGTATATGTACTCCATTGTAACATAGTGACTAGGCCGATATTACTCGAGTATTATTATTATATGGAGAGATAGAGAGATTTATTTCTCCAACTGGGAATCGAATCCACAACTATTGTAAGTCAACAAGCAGTTAGCTTAACTTACTTTGAAAATATAACTTATTTATTATTATCAAGCGAGATCAAGTGTTTAATAGAATATTCAATTTGGGTTAAAGCTTTTCATATGTAGATTATATCTCACTGTAATACTGAATTTGTTTTACATTTGCATGAACATAAAATCTTACTTCAAGTAAAAGTAGGTTCATTGGAATGTTTTCCTCTGGCTGTATTCATAAATAATTATAAATTATATCTATATATATATACGTAATGATAAGTATAAATGTACTACTAACTTGTGGTACTGTAGTAACGTACGATGTTCGATAGCGAACGTGTATATTATAGGTAAATATTTGATAAATACTCACTATTTAGTATTAATTTTTAACACTTTCGCCTTTTGTCCTAAACTAAACTTTATATAAAATTTTAAAAATATACAGTTTTGTTTACATAATATGAAGTTAAAAAAAATAAAATAATAATTTTACAGATAACAAGCAAAAATCTAAGTAACTTAGTGAATAATATACAAAATTAATATATATATATATATATATATATATATATATATATATATATATATATATATATATATATATATATATATATATATATATATATATATATATATATATATATATATATATATATATATATATATAAATATATATACATATATATATATATATATATATATATATATATATATATATATATATATATATATATATATATATATATATATATATATATATATATATATATATATATATATATATGAAATGACAAAAAAAACGGAGAAGTAGATACGTATATCACTTGAATATCTCACATATTCTATTCAAGATTATTCAAGAAACACATTGATAAAGCATCCATAGTCTGTAGCAGATAAATCTGTGCTTTCTAACGTTGAGTTAATTGCAAAAGCTAAGTAAAGACCGGAATCTTACATTAGAGAATCACGAGTGTTGTATATTTAATTTATTACTGGTATTAGTAATTAGATATGATGATATGGAAACTAATAAATTGCTTGTAAAGAGCTTGTGAGTGATTAAAAGCTTTGTAAAATTTGCAAAAAATCAATTAATTATTATAGAAAGAAGGCATAAAACAGGGAATGGAGTGTCTTAACACTTAGGTTCCCAAGGTTCCTGCGGATCCCTCTGCCTACCCTGCTATATGCGGAATAAAAATAATGTATAAGATTAAGAATATTTCATAAGAACAAAATTTAACACAACATTCAAATAATATATATTTTATTTGTTGACTCAATTGAAAATTGAACCCATATATATGTATTGGTGCTACATTTATACATGGACCTACATACGATTTGTTCTAAGAGCCAAAGGTCCTTTTACACATATGAAAAACCTGCCTCTATAAATGAAATATTGAACGATAAAATAATATTTCAATTTAAAGCTTAAATAAGCTTTTTCTATAAAACGAAATCTCCAGGTTTAATATTATTATGGAAATATAATAATATACAAAATGAGGTTATGTATATATATATATATATATATATATATATATATATATATATATATATATATATATATATATATATATATATATATATATATATATATATATATATATATATATATATATATATATATATATATATATATATATATATATATATATATATATATATATGTAACAATTTACAGTCTATTTACAACTGTAACCTAGAATCTGAACCAATATGAAGGTGTCATTTATCGCAGATTATAGTAGTTTTAAAAGACTATATTTACTTTACTTTAAACAATATAGATACAGTCTATGAGAATTGTAGAATACTATTGTGTCGAAAGAATAATTTATACGTACGTTGATATGTTCTTTTGAAGAAAGAGAGCTTAGTGTTTAGACCGTTACGTTTTTACATTACACGTAAGAATTAAAATAAATAAAATGTAAAAGTTTTTAATGCAAATGAGTTTTTTTTTGAGTGTATATAGTTATTTACACGCTGCTAAAGTCTTTTTCTTTCCGCTTGTCCAGGGTAATGGGGAATTTGGAGAATTTTTTAACAAATACCAAAAATACACGTTTACTTACCGCCTATAAGAAAAATTTAAAAAAGGGAAAAAAAAAAAAAAAAAAAAAACATACTATATAAAGAAAACATAAAAAAAAAAAAAACATCGATCAAACAACACTAGTTTCCTAACAAAATACAAACATATATACATATATACATATATACATATAGAACAAAAAAGCCATCCTTTAATTAATCAAAGTCAGTTTAAATACGAAACCGTTAGCAGATAGGTGGTCAAAGATCACCGCTATCTCATTACAGGCGCCGGAAGATCTTCTTTTTAGCTGTAAATCGTTTATCGGCAACATAGTATTAAATCAGGCTCACATATTTAATGCATAGCCCAGGCAGCCTAGCGAGCGTAGCGCATGCCTAGATAGCGATCGTGGTCAAATTTACACTAACGACTCTTTCACACGCCCGCATTATCTGTGTATTATTAATTATATTTATAATGATTAACTTAACCATGTAAACGCGACGGTTTGAGGGTTTGATTCCCACTCGGGGAAGATGGATTTTTCTATTTCCATTTTCTTCGCTCTGGAAATTAGGCAAAGCGCAACGTTGAGTTCCGCCACTCAACACGCAATGCCTCGAAAACGGCGGAAAGCGGGGACAGAGAAAGCAGGGATTAAGCAAAGGAGTGTCTTAACACTAGGTTCGTATGGTTCCTGCAGTTCCCACTGCCTACCTTACAATATGCGGGATAAAGCGTGAAGCTAAAAAAAAACTAAAAGAACTCTGTAACTCGATATATGGTTGTTATGTTTGTTTAGTACTTAAATTTGATTTTTTCTTTGATATTGGAGTACATATATATTTTAAAAAGAAAAAGTATGGTCAGTATTATTTCATATTACTCTACATTTTAGACTTCAGACATCTTTTAAATTAACGTAAATAAAAATTTAAAATAATATACTCCTTTCCTTAAATAATATTAAGAAAAAAAAATATATAATGAAATAGATTAATGCAGAGATATCAACCAACAACAGTGCGAGTAGCTCAGTGACTAACATACAAGACCTAAATATAGTACGTATTGTATCGGGATAAATACTGTTAGACCTTTAAAGACCTAAGATAGTTTAGAAACAAAGGTGTTAATTAGCTATATATATAGTCGTATAATGATAATATAAATATAAGTAAATTTATACTTAACGGAAGGTTCTTGTACTACTATTGTATACTTGCTTGCTTATAACGTGGCACAACAGAACCTAGTGTCATAACACTTCGCTCTCTGCTCTGTTTCCGGAGAGATTTTTAACACAATATGTATATAGTGGTGGAACTCAACACAGTCTATAGCTCCAAGAGTGAGAAATTTTCTCTTTATTTATTAAAAATAAAAGTAATAAAAATCGCATATTAACGGTTAAATTTTTTTACTGTGTCATAGTTTCTAAATTGCCATTGAAATATACTTAATTATTTTGCACAAAATATATCTTAATAATGAAAATAGAAAACACCATTTCTACCACTTTTCTTGAAACTTAAACTGAAATTAAATCGAAATTATATAGAAAGTATGAACAAAATCAAAATCTAACAGTACATTTACATAGCACGCACTTTAAAACTAGCGTTATCCGTTCGGGGTCCACGCGCACTACCGTAGTCACGATTAGTTTGACCTCGCGTGTTTATAATCTAGTGAATCCTATCTAACTTTATTAGGCAGTGCACTTTGTTTCCTTGGAATTCAGGATTAAAAGCATTTGTTTTGTAATGTTAGTTTAAATTAAATGGCGATGTGTATGTTTTTTTTATTTAATTGTTTTTTTAAGGAGAGAGAGAGAGAATATCAATTGAATTACTTATAAAAATACACAAAAATATTCTCTATTAATCTCTCAAGAGAATGGAGCGCTAAATGCTGCAGTCCCTGTACACTTCTTTCGTTTCGTCTGTTGTTATTAACCTAGCGGAGGCCTGTATGCCTTTTATGCGACCTACCTGTCTTCAAAAGTTAACTAAAGTGGAACTGAAGTGGTAAAAGAGGTACGCACTCAATTGAATCATTATTTTTTATGCCAACAAGATACAAGTAATGATATTAGTGCCATACGTCTTCTCTAACTAAAAAGTAAATTTTACAAAAAAATTATTACCTGTAATGTGATAAAAATGAGGAAAAATACTACTTTGTCTACAGTAAGCTGATAAACAGAGAATTATTTTCATTTTTATTCTCAAAGTTAAGTTCCGCCACTAAATTGATGAAATTGCAAGGGGAAGCGAATAAGAGGACCGTCATGGTAACGGAGTGTCTTAACACTATGTTCCCAAGTTTCCTGCAGTTCCCTCTGCCTACTCTCTACAAAACGAGCGGGATAAAGCGTGAAGCTTTAAAAAAAGAATAGAATATCTTGAAACTAAATATCTGTGAAACGAAACAATATAAACGGATTTATCGCGTACACTACATTTGATAATCAGATGTTAACACTTTACTTTTTTTTTCTTTAGTAGTCCGTGATCACGGTTAGACTACATACGTATATATATATATATATATATATATATATATATATATATATATATATATATATATATATATATATATATATATATATATATATATATATATATATATATATATATATATATATATATATATATACGTATGTAGTCTAACCTTGATCACGTATATATATATATATATATATATATATATATATATATATATATATATATATATATATATATATATATATATATATATATATATATATATATATATATATATATATATATATATATATATATATGTATTTATTTGCATTTTCTACACAAAGATGAAATATTAAAGCCTACAGTGCGAGTATAAACGCCAATGGCCCTCTTATTCATGTGTCGTAATTTGTATCGGATGAAGAACTGGTCTATCGCATTTTTCATTTGCTGTACCTTCCTTCTAACAATCTATTGTGATTATAAGAGCGGGTTTGTAATAGAAGTGCGTGTTTTGCTTTATTTCAGTGATAGTAAGACGGTTTAAGTGAGTTGTAAATGGTTTTTATGCAACGCAATATTATTGTAAAAAAATTGAGTATTAATTGCCTTAATATTTTAAAATATTAATAATTTTTCGAATTGCTTTTAATGTATATTATTAATATATTGGTGTTTTGATCTTAACATGTCTTCTTAGCTTCAGGCTTACTTTGTTAAAAATTAAAGTATTAATACTCAACACGCAATGCCTCGAAAAAGGCGGAAAGCGGGGACGGAGAAAGTAGGGACTAAGCAACGGAGTGTCTTAACACTAGGTTCGCACGGTCCCTGTAGTTCCCTCTGCCTACCCTGCCATGTGCGGGATAAAGCGTGAAGCTAAAAAAAAGAAAGTTTTAAAAAAATGTTAGCGGTTATTGTAACAAAATAAAATAATATAGAAATCGTACGCACAGATTCAGGGCCATTTGCAATAGATTTAGTTTAAATTGTACATAATCTAGCGCTACATGTAGTATGAAATGTACGCACAAAACGTTATTTACGATTTAAACCGACGTAAGAGCTCAGCGTTCGATGCCACAATAAGTGTCATAACACCGATATAAGTCACCACCGTTAGACGTTGCGTCGCTTACATTCGCATTATTAAATCTTATGTAGAGCCCTATAAATATGGTTATTCTGGTTCTACAAGTATCAATAGAAAATGAATGATATTGATATCTGTCCTCTTCGTGTAGATACTAAGAAGTTAGAGCTTGTGAATTTAAAAAAAATATATTTTCTTGCTTGTATGTTAGTGTTAAGACACTTCGTTCTCTACAAAATTTTAAAGCCTGCTTAAAAATATATAAATTTGCTTTATTAAACAGTATGTACAATTTTTGTTTTATTCGATGGTATCTAGGTATTCTTGTATTTGTATTTTAACAGTTTCAGTGTACAGACAACACGTACGTTACATAAATCAAAATGATATAGTAAGAGTACTTTTATTTACAGGATATGAATTTTAGCAATTTTGTAACACAAAATGAGAAATTAAATTTAAAATCATATAGTTTCATGCTTCACCCTGTACAATAGGTTATGAAAAGGGAACTGTTAGTGTTAAGACACTCTGTCCCTCGTTTTCAACTTAATTTTCGAGAAATCGCTTCCTTAACTCAACACCACACTTTATTTTACCTATATATGAAAACAAAATAATCAATTCCTCTAGTTTGGCAGTTACAACAGCGTAGCTTAAATATATAACTATTATATTATCCAAAAATAAAGCTGTTTCCTACAAAGAGAAAAATCATTTTTCTCAACAAGAAAAAAGAGGAAGACAGAGAAATAATAGAGTAAGACGATAATCTCAATGAACAAGAATTCGTATCCTTCACATCAATTCAAGAATTGAATATCAGAAAGAAAAAGGCAAGCCACCTGATACACACAAAAAATCACCCAAAAAAATTGGTCTAAAGCTTGCTCAAAGAAACCCTACTAACATAAATCCATTCAACCGTGAATTCTCGATACAACGCGCCCGATAAGCTAATGCCGGACGATTTCGATTACCTCATTGAAAATATATTATATTACTTTGTGGTATATTTGTTATATACTGTCTAGGATATCTATTCACATAAACATATATGTCTATATTCTATATATATGTTTTATTTACAAAATACATATATTTTATAATATTTTTAAGAAATACAAAAAGAAAGGAACACTTCTCCTACAATAAATGAGTGTAAATTCAAGAACGTCGATAAATTCTTTATAAACAGTTTTTTGTATAGGATTCGAAGTCCCTACCATCGTTATTTCAACTAAACCACTATAGCCAACTCTACATTAAATTTATACTATACGCATACATTACAACTTATTTCAACATTTTATCTATCGACCGTTATATGGTATTTCTATGGCGTATAAATAAGCGTTGTCACGGGGAAGCGGAAACTGCATTCAAGCAGTGCAATACAATTGTCACTAACTTAACTTGGTGTGAAGGTAACCTAGAAAGTCACACCTCATCGGTTTAATGACAGCGTGTAAATTTTAGATTCTGATGTCCTGAGTTCTAGTTAAAGGATTCCTGTGTAAGATAAGGTCTTAATTCAAATATAGTATAGAAGTACGTGATTTAATGTATGTACAAATATATGTAACTTTTCAAAGTTCAATAGAGCAAAAACACTAATATATTTTAACTACAAACACACTAAGGAATAGAACTGAGAACCACCGAGTTAATAAAAAAATATGCAACTGCACCAAAACGGTGTCAATCAATTAATTATAATACAATATCAATTTCTCATGTAAACGTCGTGATTGCTTAATAAAAAATTATCTTGAAATTATAACAAGGCTTGGCACTTTAGACGGCTTTAGGTACCTTTTCGGTCCCAAAGTGAAATAAAAACACTTAAAACAATACTCTGAGCGGACGACACTGTTTTATGCGCATATTCAAATTAATTACACCTTACCTTGTCATCTGTCAGATGAAGGTGGGTATTCTGTTTATTTATTATTTTATATTCTTAGAGATATTTGCAAAATGTATAGGAATTGTTTCTTCTGAAAAACATATTATAAATAAAATGAGCTTAGTGATAAATCACTTTGTTTTTTGTTGTTTTTGATGACAGTGACTTCATTTCTTAGTCATTCAGTAAATATTCTGTATAGGCAAGGTATTAATGCATTTGCTACCCAGCTTATATTTTTATATATAGGTAGTATAGCAAAAACAAAAACTTTTTCTGCTTATCCTTTACCTTACAAAGTCCTTTACCTTACTTACCTTTTACAAAGGTCCTGGATATGTGTAAATATGAAACAAAAAGTAACATTAGAAAATAAATTACAATTAAAAGTTAATAGCATTACCAATTGTTTTAGTAATGATTCTCTTTATTTATTATGGGACGATTGGTCTCCCCTTCTTACAAGGTAGTGGGTTCATAAAGTGTTGTTTTTGTTAGCGTTTAGTAAAAACCAAAGCTATAAGTTGCAACTCTCTGGTTCTATTGGTTGATATCGGGAACATTCACATCAATAAATACCAGCGAGGACTAATGTTTAATGCAAAGCTTTGTAAGGCTGTTGCTACAATTGCGATACCTATATATTGTTCAAGCACTACTCATTTTGAGCTTTTGAGCTTTTTTTTCTTATTGAACATGATTTTTCTGGTTTTAGTCTAGAACTTGTGTTCGATGTATGTAGTTTTTGTATGGATTTTGTATCTTTAATAGTTTTCTTGGTGTAATAACTAAATTTTCAATACTTATTTTGATTCGTATTTAGACAAAAAAAAGACAAAGTTACGTAGTCTTTAACTATCATTATCAGTAATTTAAGTTCAATTTCAAATTATATAAATAATTTCATAATCTCAAATTCCTATGGATTTTCATAGATTTCCTTAAGCTTTATTTTTGGCTTAATGCAAGTATTAAAGAAATTCACCTATAAAGCTATGTTCACATGAACATCTGAACTAATAAAATTCAGGACTTCGACATGTCATTAAAAAACACATTAAATCTTATTACTTAGATTTCATTAGATAAAATTAAATTACATAGAAAATATAGCTTACAGGGCTTTTTACAGAACCATTTATCTTGATCCATGTAGCTTTCAATACAAATAAAGTAATTCCAACGCAGCGGGGCGCATGATATACTGGACGTGTTTTTATCAACTTTTAAATTACTTATGCTCCTAGAATGCTTATAAGGATAACTCCTAAGAAACAGTAATGTGGACAGACAGATGTGCCATTTTTGATGTAAGTATATGCAAGTGGTAAAATAAGACGACGGATGGAACACAGCGATATGCCATTTTGTTTAACATTCTCAAGATCAGTTTTTTTACTTCAAAAATGTTTTTTTTTTAAATTGCATTTGATACTAAAATTCCGATCCTTCTACCACAAAAACATATTTAACCTAGCAAAAAATCAATAATAATTTAGCTTCTATTAATAAAACATAATAATTTTACAGTGAACAGAGCTTTACTTAGCTAAAAGCTACCCAGATTGATGGTGCTCTTAGTTTCTGATAGTCGCAGTTAGCAGGTTACTGACTTATACTGACTTATGCGTTCTGAAAGAGAGCGTGAGGAAGGACGTGTGTCAATAAATAAGAATTATTAATGCTGTTTGTACACAGCTTCTAGTTATTTGTCCGTAGTATGTATCAACTAATAGGTGAATTAAACTACAGTAGGGTAGAAATAGTGACACGATGGTTACAGGTTTTATCTTAAATTGCGTAGAATTAGAAGTTCCAGAATTTGGGATATAGCTTAATACTAAAGTAAATAAAAATATGAAGTAAATAAAAATATTTGTTTTTATCTTATCCATTAATTATTCGAAAATAAAAGCTATATCTATTTTCGTATATAAAAGGGTCAAGGAACAAAATCAAGTTAGCTTTTTAATTTACTTTCACACATTCTCTGAATATGTTAAATTATAAAGGAATTTACTATAATTATAAGAAATAGAGCTCCCCATTTTTATCTAATAGTGTTATAGGATATCATTTAAAGTGTAGAGTTACATTGAGGTGTTAAGCCGTAGCACAACCACAGTATTCGATACTAACGGTTTATCTTCAACTAAATTATACATTACAAGGGGCTAGCTTTTAACCAATTTAATATCAGATTCCTCTATTTAAACATTTTTTTAAGAAATTAAAAGCTTTCATATTATTAAAAGAGATAGAGCTTTCAATTACAATACTAACGCAAAGGAACATATGACTGTTGTGGATTTAATGACATTTCAAGAAAACAATACTTTAATTAATAATTAATTTCGTTTCCTTATCTGTTAAGACCAAACGCGGTGTTTAACTCCGCCAACTGACTATGAGGCTTAACATTTGGCAGTCTTTACCTATACGGCTATATGCGGGAGATGCGTAGAAAAATGCTAAAATGATGAAAAATGATGAAATTTATAATATTATTTTCAAGTAATGTACAAATAAGTTGAAATATTATGAATCATTTGTACAACTGATATATGGTTCTCGCCGAGACAGGGATCGTTTACATCCGCTACCGTTTTCTTAATGTACTACGATGATACTATGTTTAGTTTAAACACTAGTAGTGGCTGTGATGTAATAAAATATGTAAATTTACTTCATATTGTTTTCTTTTTGCGATATAAATGTAAGGTTCTAATAATTAATTCATTAATTGATTTTATACTATTTTACTTAAGGTCTTAAACTGAAATCTGTCTTTTACCTTTTAAAGTATATGAGAATATATTAAAAAGTAATAATGTATTGCATTTTATAATAGAACTTATAAAAATCGTAAAAATTTCTTAACGGATTTCCAACGAAATTCGGGACAAACGTACAAAAAGTCAAAGTCAAGGTCGTTTTACGAGTTTCCGGCTCCTCACCTTCCAGAGGGCGCGACTTGTTTAAACAACTTTTTATATAAAGCTTTTGAGCTTTAAATTAATACGGTTAAGGTTCAAAATGAAATGTGTTTTAATTCTAAAGTCTTATTTAAATAAGGTAGTCAGTAAGGGATAGGTTGAGATAGTGATGTGCGCGAGAATGGGACGCGCTATAGCGATGTTGCCGGGCTTGGATTTAGTGATGTGATATGAAGTATCGACAGTTACTTATTATTAATTATTATGTATTATATAAAAAGTGTATCATAAGCTAAAACGACATTAAGAAATAAGTTACCCACTAATTAGTACATACTATTGAAAATCAGCACTTAATTATTATTTAATATTTGACCATCTTTATATATTGAGTATGTTACAACAGTTTTATTTTAACATAAGTAATATATAGAATTTAATTTTTTTATATGAGCTGTGAACTGAAAATATGCAAATGTATATACATGTGTATGTATATTATACAAAATTCGCAACTATTTATTTGTAAAAATATAATAATATAAAATAAGCACTTTGATATATATAATAATTTATCAATTAATTAATAAAAATTTAAAAAAGGTAACTTCGTAAATTAAACTCCCTGAAAAATATATTTCAATATAAAGTAAAATTACTATTACGAATAAATAAAAAAAAATATATTAAAAAAAAATTAAGCATGAACGTTTCTCTCACACACATCACTAGACAACAGATGGCGTCGTTGGTTAGAAAGACTTCGGGATTCTTAACGTCGCCTTCGCATCTCGTGACGCATACAACGCGGTGGAGAGATGCTTAGGAATTAAGAGATTTCTTTAAACACTGCAAGGATAAAATTACTGTTTTAGTTATATTTTAGTCTTTTTAGTTAAATTTGAGTAGTTTATTAGTTACATTTTAGTAGTTTATTAGTTAACTTGAGTAGTTTATTAGTTAAATTTTAGTAGTATTTTTGTAGTTTATTAGTTAATTTTTAATTCATTTTATTAAATTTATTTTTTAAAGTTTTATCTTGATAATTTAAAACTTAGACATGAATTTTACATAATTTTAAACACAACGGTTGTAGGTTCGATTCCCGCTCAGTGGACGACAGTGAATAATAATGGGGAGTTATCTCAAAATTGGGTGGAAAGTGGATGGTGTCTCTCTGTTTACCCTGGTAATTGAGGAAAGTAGTGTGAAACTATTGATAGATAGCTTTAATATTTCATATTTTAATGAAGAAGAAAGCATGGCGTAGAAGTATGGCTTACAATCTTATTGTATTAAAACGTGTGTTTTCTTTAAGTATTTAATTTTTCATTTTATATTTGGAGTGATATTTTATTTAAGTTATGAGTTCTTATCTGAATTCAAAAATGTGGCAATTTTAACTAATATTTACTATTTTAAAGTTGAAAGGTCACTAACTTACTATTCACTAAAAAATGCAAGACATATGTTTAGATAAAAATATTATAACAACATATTATTGAATATTCTTCACTTGCATCTAGTTTTGAATCTACACAGAGTGATGTAATCTAAAACATCT
The DNA here is from genome assembly GCA_037178615.1 of Dione vanillae. NCBI lineage: Eukaryota > Metazoa > Arthropoda > Insecta > Lepidoptera > Nymphalidae > Dione > Dione vanillae. The sequence goes on along the minus strand of JAZFAU010000037.1, from coordinate 283,028 downwards.
CTCCACTGAGTTATCACAGCATCCATCTTCGGATTATTGACCATTAAAAGTAATATCTACACTGACTCGTTACTTACTCGCTGTTGAATGTGATAGAAACGCCCTAGTTTTCAGTTAGATTATAACTCAGTCAGAGGCCTGTTCTTATCTTTTTGAATAATAAATGAGCATTTCATTTAGTTGTTCTGTTTTCTTGTACTACGAGTGTCGTTGGAAAATAGCAGAAAACTTACTTATCAACCTTGTTTAAGATTAGAGAAGAAATTTCTTAGCTTAACACAAATACACAGTTTTACGGCTGCAGAGAAAGGTCCTTAGGGTCGTTAAATGTCCTTAAGGTCGTTAAAGGTCTTAGGATCCTCTGCTTAACAATAACTTGAAATATTTCAAAATTATAGGTGATTTTTTTAAATATGTCACTTTAATTATAAATATGCAATATGTTAAAAATTTAATATGTTTTTGTTTTCTTAAAAATTATATTTAACTCTAGTATACCTCAAGATAATATGTTCGATGTTAGGGTGCTCCGTTCATATCATTGTAGTGTGGCGGAACAGCTTCTGACTAAAAACGTGATGATTACCACTTAAAGACATACTCTCTCTCTAGTGACAAGACACTAACTGTTTAGAAAGTCAATAACGGAGTGACTTAGCACTATAATCCTTCTGCGTAACCAGCTATATACGTGATACAGCGTGATATGCGTGAATCTAAAAAACACAACTACATTTCCTTTAAATTCGTTTTATAATATAAGAAAATGATCAATAACATTAAATCTAAAACGCCGAACTCAACCGGTTGTAGACCTGTTGGAATCATTAAATTCTCATCACGCCGAACAAAAACTTATAATTATATATATAGGTATTTATTATTGGTCTTTGTATTTTTATGTTCAATATTAACTTCTTAATTTGGGTAGGCATTAGGATCTTAAAAATTGATCGAATTATTTATATTATTTATTAAAGTTGACACTTGGTAAGGCTTTCGTAGCATATTGGAACAGTATGTCCAATATTTTCAATTTTTTTTAGATAGTATGTTCCCTACTTTCTACCTTTTGAGGCATTGCGTGTTGAGTGGCGGAACTCAACGCCGTAGTTGATTAGTTACCATATTGAAGAAAATAAAAATGAAAAAATCTATCTTCCCCGGGAATTGGACCTATAAACTGTCGCGTTTACAGACAGACACTTTGCTTCTGCGCCATGACGGTATTCTTCGGTCATCCTTTTTTGTTTATAGATAAAATGCGGCGTTGAGTTCCGCTATTCAATACGCAAAGTCTCACAAGTTGCTGAAAATGATAGAACTGACGTTTTAAGACGTAAATCTGAAAGCTAATCATTCTAGGCTTCCAATAGTAAAAAAACCGGTCGTCGTCGTAAAAAGGTGGCATCGTACACACGCCTCAAGGGTTCCGTAACAATTTCAATTTAATTGTAGGGTAATTTATTTTTTATTATAAAAGTAGAACAACTTAAAGGTTTTCATTTATGAACTTATTTTATATGAAGTAAAATACTACAAGTGAGTATACATAATAAAGTTTGGTCTTAATTCTTTATTTGTACTATAATTTCTCTAGCTATATGTCATAAATATGGATGTATACTATAGGTCTTGATTACTTAACAATTTTTAAAAAAATAGCAAACACGAAGCGTAAAGCTTTTGATTGCATTGCGACTTAACTATGAAAAAGTGACAATAATTTTTTTTATAGCTTCACGCTTTTATCGCGCATATTGCAGGGTAGGCAGAGGGAACTGCAGGAACTATATGAACCTAGAGTTAAGGCACTCCGTTGCTTAGTCCCTGCTTTCTCCGTCCCCGCTTCCCGCCTTATTTGAGGCATTGCGTGTTGAGTGGCGGAACTCAACGCCGCGCTTTGCCTAGTTTCCAGAGCGAAGAAAATGGAAATAGAAAAATCCATCGTCTCCGAGTGGTAATCGAACCCTCAAACCGTCGCGTTTACAGGCAGACGCTTACGCCTCTGCGCCACGACGGTAATTTCTTTTATTCCTTTTAATAATTCCTTTTATTCCTTTTGAGATATACAAACTATAAAATGAAAATTTTGTAAAATAAAATATATAAAAGTACAAGATAATTACATTTTGAATATATAACACGCATTCAAGCAAGAAAAGATAGATATACCAAAAAAAACCCTCCAATTACATAAATTAAAACCAAAGGAAAGAGATATTACATTAAGTAATAGTCAAACACAGTGAACATCCAAAATCTATTATCTTACAGCGTCTAATCGCGATAATGGACAAAGTAAGCTGACTATTTTATTTGTGAAAGCTAAGCAATTAACAAGTTGTATTCGAAGTGTGGGTACTCCATTTTAAAATCCCATCGTGGGATCGATTTATACTGTCTTTATTTAGAAAACTGTTACTGGATTTGTTTAAAAACTGAACTTGGAAGCTTTAAAGCTAAGCTGTAAGCTTTTAAGCCAAACTTTTGAACGCTTTTTGACTCTCAATGTCTAGGAAACTGTAAGAGAAATGTGAACAGAGTGTCTTAACTTGTCTGTCTATTCTTTATATATATGTATGTATGTATGTATGTATGTATGTATGTATGTATGTAGGTATGTATGTAGGTATATATATATATATATATATATATATATATATATATATATATATATATATATATATATATATATATATATATATAAAGCTTACTGAAATACACTAAAGAATATTTTGCTCGTCCGTTCGCAAAGTTCGTTGGCTCAAGTGCAATATTTCGCACCCCTGTAGAAACACGAAAAAGGCACCAAGTGATCGAACTTTCACAATGCAACAAGTTGACAGAGGCCGGCATTACCGACCGGTAGCTGTTTGTACGCCCATTCGCACCTCCGGGCTATGTGGTAGCTTAGTTGTATTTATTTATACCTACATATAGTATATGTATATTTATATATATTTTTACATTGAAGCAAAAAAATATGTTATTTATACTTTTTTTTATTTAAAATATATAATTGTAAAATAACCACATAATTGTTAAATAACCATTGTGGCGCAGAGTCGCGGCGTTTGATTGTAAACGCGACGGTTTGTGAGTTTGACTCCCATTCGAGGAGGATGGATTATTTAATTTCCGTTTTATTGACTCTAGCAATAACACCTCTGCCTACTCTGCTATGCGTAGGATAAAGTATAAAACTGAAAGAAATAATAAATAAATAAAAAATACATGTAATATTTTATGTTTATACTAATTTTAATTGTTATTGTTTAGTTTTGTAAATATATATATATATATATATATATATATATATATATATATATATATATATATATATATATATATATATATATATATATATATATATATATATATATATATATATATATATATATATATATATATATATATATATATATATATATATATATATATATATATATATATATATATATAATACGCTGAATGACGACTAGAGTATACGACCATTATTTTCTTTTGGTTACGAAATTTGCTAAATAAATGATGATTCGTTGTATAGTTCATTCTTATTCTAATTTAGTTATGCATTAATTAATATTCACAAAAAATAAATTTACTTTATGCTTCATGTTCGTTTTTTGGTAGCAGAGCGTAGTTTCATACCTCTGAAATTAATATAAACCCCCCCCTCAGCACGCTTCCACACTTTAAAATAGTTCAACTCGCTTAGCGTATACCATATGGTCTTATTGACAAGAATTCATTATTGACTAGACTTGACATGACATAACTATTGACGGAAAACATATAAAATTTTGAAAATATTACTATTTATTTTTTTTTTATTTTTTCTATTTATTTATAATATTCAACACCTCTTGTCAAATACTTGTTCTTTGTAATAACCGACAGAGATGCTAACAACGAAATAAATTGTTAAGTGTAAATATAAAAATAACTATCGTCTTTTAGAAATGTTTCATTGTAGTGAAAAACGGATATTTAGATGTTCAATATAAAACCTATTTCTATTAATTTCTTGCTTTTTTGTCTTGTGAGTTAATTATGAATTGAACTGAATTGAATTTGAATGAATTGAATTGAATTGACTGTTTTTTTTTTTTAGCTTCACGCTTTATCCCGCGCATGGCAGGGTAGGCAGAGGGAACTGCAGGAACCATATGAACCTAGTGTTAAGACACTCCGTTATTTAGTCCCTGCTTACTCCGTTCCCACTTTCCGCTGTTTTCGAGGCATTGTGTGTTGAGTGGCGGAACTCAACGCCTATATTTAGATGTTCAAAATAAAACCTATTTCTATTAATTTCTTGCTTATTTGTCTAGTGAGTTAAATATGAATTGAACTGAATTGAATTTGAATGAATTGAATTGATTTGAACTGAATTGAATGGTTCAAACTCCTTAATCTACATACAATATGTTTTATATATAATATGAAGTTTTCAATTTTATATAAATAAAGAAGTTTGATATGGCCTTAGTGCTGTCTTCACGTAAGTCCGTGATGAAGTATTTTTGAGAAATCAAAAAATCATCCCACGTACAAATGTTCAGGACTCCACGTTCATATAAACAAATTCTTAACAAAAAATGCATCAGAGCTTCGTCGTGCTGCCGCAGTTAATGTTATTTTTATTAAGAATAATAAATCTACGTCATAAGTTGTGAGAAATGCAAATTGTGTTTAGAGTTCCACATTTTAAATGAAGAAAAAATATTTCCAGGTATTTTTTTCGTCTTTTACATGTTTTTCAGGCTAATTTACTTAATATTAGAAAAAACAAATTGGCTGTACAAAGGATGGTACCAGATCGCGCCACATTCTGGGGGTGAACAGGTTACCAGGGGGTTTTTCATCAGAACTGCCTTGCGGCATGTTCAGCGACATGTTCATTAGATTCAAAAGTGCTTGCTAAAGTTTATTTAAAAGAAAAGAAATATTTTGAAATTGAATTAAAAAAAGTAATTGTTATTGAAAATTGTTTTTCCTACTTAGTTTTAAATATAAGTGGCTTTTACTTTTACTAGTCAACAATTTGGTAAAAATGGAAAATGCAGTGCTTTCAAATTCTCACTCTCTTCATCAATGTATTTTTAAATTAAATCATTTAAAAGCAATAAAGCTTTTAAGAGTTTCAAGCTTAGCTAAATCCTTGCATCTAAAAAAATCGCTTCCGCTTGTAATTTAAGCCTGTACAGATGAAGTAGTTCCCAGTAAAGTCTATCTCATGGATTTATCTCACACATTCATCTCGCTTCGTGTACGTGTATGTGTGTTTGTGAGGAATTCGACGATGTTTAGATGGTTTAGTTATTCACATGCAATTATGTATGTATTATATCAATTATTTCTTTATACATGATGTTCTAATACCACTATAATGTGTTGTAAGTGGAACGTACTGTATATTCGTTTCTTATACTATAGGGGGCAGGGAAAATATGAATCTCTTAAATTCTTTAATTTTGCTCATATACCGTTCATATTGATAGATGTATAACGTTCAAACACCGAACTTCTTCAAGTGGAAAGTGAACATAATGCCCGTTTCAATTAGGCCACTGCGATGTATATTTAATCATAAAAATAAGTTTTTAAAGAATTATAAAATCTTTACTTATTTTTCAATAGATTATGAGTAGTAAAAACTCAGGATCCTGTCCCCAAAGAAATTTCAGCAAACAATATAATTATTGCTTCTATACAACATCGAAGACATCTACATACTGAATTTCAGGTTTCTATGTTTAACAATTTAAGCTGCGCGTTGTAAGTCTTCCAGTAACGGAAAAGATTTATATATAGTGATTTAGAAACAAATTTAATAAAATACCTAATAATATTCAAAAAATATTTAAGCGTTTTCCCTTTCAGTATATTTCCCTTAGTGGGAATCAAACGCATCACTTGTTAATAAGTTTCCACTGGAAACAAATTTTTTTGAAAATATTATAGAAGAGTGGAGAACGGAGTGTTTTAAAATTATATTTTTGCTACTACTTTACTATATGCAGTGTGTAGTAAAAAAATCAAAAGCCACTGCCGATTATTATGAGTGCCAGAATACATGTCCTGAACCTGCGTCATACCAACCTACTTAAGTTGTAAGCGTTAAATAACTACACGATATAATTGCAAAAACCTTAAAGCATCTTGTTCAAACATTCTTTCACACACAGCTTGTACGTGTCAGATTTTACTGTTGTTGTAGGTTCATGCTATTGAAGTACATTATTTTAACTTCACGCTTTATCCCGTATATAACAAAGTAGGCAGAGAGAACCGCAGGAACCGTGGGAACTTAGTGTTAAGACACTCCGTTCCATTTTTTCCGCCTTTTTTGAGATATTGCGTGTTGAGTGGCGGAATTCAACGCCGCGCTTTTACCTAGTAGACAGAGTGAAGAAAATGGAGATAAAAAATCTATTTTCCTCGAGTGGGAATCGAAGCCAAAAACCGTCACGTTTACAGACGCTACGCCTCTGCGCCACGACGATCCTCTATTGATTCTTTGGAAGAACATATTTTTATTATATCATAATTAAATATTTTGTAAGCAGTTTGGTTACGAGGATGTACGATGAAAGTATAAATAAAATATTTACAATATAGGAGAAAGCTCAGTTGATCTCATAGTTGGAGAAGGTCACGTAAAGGCATGAGGATCTCGCATAGGTTCTATACGTCTATACGCTCCGTTTCCACTGACTGACCGGCTCTCCGACTCTGACTGACTGACTAAAAAATTTAAAAGCTAAAAATAAAATGATTCTTACAATTGTTTATTTCGAAATGATTTTAAAAATGGATGCTTTACAGTAAAACAATGTAAGAATTGCTTTTGATAAAAAGTATATAGAGTTAGTGTCCAAACGTATCACTGCTTTGTGCTCGTATCTAAGTTTGAAGAAGTTTTATTGAAGAGGGTTAGTTAAAATAATACATTTCATAGGAATCGAATCCACGACCAATCCACTGTCAAATGTCTGATGAACCATAGACCCTATATCATAATAAATACTTATTTTTGATTATTTATTAAAACATTTCTTATGAATTCGTTACTTTTAACAAGTATTTTTTTATCAAATTAATTATTAAGTATTTTTCTGGATAACACCTTAATATCAACTATACTGTTGTTTACAGGTAAGCAAGATATCATCTGTTAACAAAGGACCGGCGAAGACTGCGTCTATTCTCCTCACGTCGCACGTCGCCGTGTTGAGAGAAAACTATAATCATATGGTAAAAAATAGATTTTTCGACAAAAAATAATAATTTTATATTTATATGAATTCTGTATTTATTTATTTATGATGCATCACGAAAGCTTAAAGTTTTTTATGTCTTCACGCTTTGTCCCGCACGTGGCAGAGGGAATAGCAGAAACCATAGGAGCCTAGTGTTAAGACACTCCGTTTGCGTAGTCCCTGCTTTTTTCGTCAACGCATGAAGTGTATTTTATTAAATTAATTTGACCATTTAAAGTGCTATTATCACACAAATAAACTAAACACTCCCATATACTAAAAATTAGTCGCGTTTACGCCACGACGGTCCTCGCTAGTTAAGTTCTTATTTTTTTTTATTTTATAAATGTCGTTCTACACTAAGAAAAGAAAAGCATAGATAATATTTTGTAAAACTATTGAAAAATTGATTTTTTGATCATATAGTCATATAGTAAGGCCATGCCAAAGTCATATAAATCCGTCAGGAGATATCAAGCGTACCTTAACGCTGCTCTTAGTTCAATCAGAGTGCACAAACGAGAAATTCGCAACTAAGTCAAAAATATATATGGCGGTCAATATTTTTTGCATAATGTGCATTTAATAAACCCCTTTTATAGTTATCTGACGCAATAATTAAAATACTTGGAGTGTTATTTTAGCAAAAACAGTCATTAATCCCTTATACGAACGTAAAATGTATGAACACCGTCTCTGTCTCAATAAAATATACATTTAATCGACTATTAAACATAAGGCATAAATATTCTTAATTAAGATGAAACGGTTGTTATTGTGATTTTTAAAAAGCTTTGTCTCGTCTGACCTCTAAAAGTTGATAAGATGTTGTGCTTAGTGACCAATTATTCTGTTTTTGCTATTGATGGAGATTTACGAGTTAATTATTTTATTATGCTATACATATATATATATATATATATATATATATATATATATATATATATATATATATATATATATATATATATATATATATATATATATATATATATATATATATATATATATATATATATATATATATATATATATATATATATATATATATATATATATATATATATATATATATATATATATATATATATATATATATATATATATATATATATATATATATATATATATATATATATATATATATATATATTAGAAGTGGATCATATTATTTGTTTTATTTTAAGGCTAACTGCAAAACTCTCATCTTGTCCAATAACATTGGCTATGGCACTATCTTTTTTATTTCTCTATCTTCTCTTCTCTATTTCTCTATCTCATCTTTTTTATTAAACACAAAGAGCTTTTAAAGAGGTAAGTTATTATAAGCTTTACACTTTTATACAGTAATATATGAAAATATTGATTTACATAAGAGAAGTCACCAGCTGGCATAAGTTTATCAATAGTCACAGGTCACACAGTTTATGGGTGTTGCTTTATCTCGAATGACACAAATGTTAAATTCAAATGCCAAAACCGTTTGTTCTGAGTGAATGATAATGTGCATATTTTAAAGACCGTGTAAGTACATATTGTAAGTCAGTCAGTTAAGGTCAGTTTTGTCAGTGTTTTGGTAGTTTATTATTAATTTTGTCAAAAGTTGCTTAAAAGAATAGTAAATTCTCTTAATAGTGGGTTCTTTATGGTTATCTTTCTACAAAAAGAATAAAGACAAAAGAGGAAGCAAATAGTTTCAAAGTCTCTTAGTAGATTATTTCCGTTAAAAACATTGTGGTATGGGTTATGTAACTTTGCGACGCGCCTTCTCTCCAGAGCACAAAACCGGCCTTGGTCAAACACAGTCCCTACTATTAATATATAAATAGAAATTATTTTTAAATTATATATTCTAAAATATACAAAGAAAGCGGCAAAATAAATACACAAATGTATACAGCTAGATAGGGGTCAAGGGGTTCACAACTTACTGACACCAACATTGTGACATAGATTGATTGGATTGAGCAACGCTCCGTCTCCGTCCAGTAAGAAGATGCTGGATTTGCAGTTCATTTTTTGAATAGTATAAACGGTTGATCTTAGTTGTCGATGTAACACCAAAAGAACGAAATTTTTATCAAGTTTCACCAAGCTTATAAAGTAAAGCCAAAGTGTGTAAGTATATGTATGTGTGTAAAAATACTACACTACATTTAAGAAATACCTTGCTATTAAATAAATTCCATTTAAATTAATGTAATATATATATATATATATATATATATATATATATATATATATATACATATATATATATATATATATATATATATATATATATATATATATATATATATATATATATATATATATATATATATATATATATATATATATATATATATATATATATATATATATATATATATATATATATATATATATATATATATATATATATATATGTATGTATGTATATATATATATATATATATATATATATATATATATATATATATATATATATATATATATATATATATATATATATATATATATATATGTATATATATATATATATATATATATATATATATATATATATATATATATATATATATATATATATATATATATATATATATATATATATATATATATATATATATATATATATATATATATATATATATATATATATATATATATATATATATATATATATATATATATATATATATATATATATATATATATATATTACATTAATTTAAATGGAATTTATTTAATAGCAAGGTATTTCTTAAATGTAGTGTAGTATTTTTACACACATACATATACTTACACACTTTGGCTTTACTTTATAAGCTTGGTGAAACTTGATAAAAATTTCGTTCTTTTTGGTGTTACATCGACAACTAAGATCAACCGTTTATACTATTCAAAAAAATGAACTGCAAATCCAGCATCTTCTTACTGGACGGAGACGGAGCGTTGCTCAATCCAATCAATCTATGTCACAATGTTGGTGTCAGTAAGTTGTGAACCCCTTGACCCCTATCTAGCTGTATACATTTGTGTATTTATTTTGCCGCTTTCTTTGTATATTTTAGAATATATAATTTAAAAATAATTTCTATTTATATATTAATAGTAGGGACTGTGTTTGACCAAGGCCGGTTTTGTGCTCTGGAGAGAAGGCGCGTCGCAAAGTTACATAACCCATACCACAATGTTTTTAACGGAAATAATCTACTAAGAGACTTTGAAACTATTTGCTTCCTCTTTTGTCTTTATTCTTTTTGTAGAAAGATAACCATAAAGAACCCACTATTAAGAGAATTTACTATTCTTTTAAGCAACTTTTGACAAAATTAATAATAAACTACCAAAACACTGACAAAACTGACCTTAACTGACTGACTTACAATATGTACTTACACGGTCTTTAAAATATGCACATTATCATTCACTCAGAACAAACGGTTTTGGCATTTGAATTTAACATTTGTGTCATTCGAGATAAAGCAACACCCATAAACTGTGTGACCTGTGACTATTGATAAACTTATGCCAGCTGGTGACTTCTCTTATGTAAATCAATATTTTCATATATTACTGTATAAAAGTGTAAAGCTTATAATAACTTACCTCTTTAAAAGCTCTTTGTGTTTAATAAAAAAGATGAGATAGAGAAATAGAGAAGAGAAGATAGAGAAATAAAAAAGATAGTGCCATAGCCAATGTTATTGGACAAGATGAGAGTTTTGCAGTTAGCCTTAAAATAAAACAAATAATATGATCCACTTCTAATCAGCCAAACTATAAAATATATGGAATTTTAAGCCTAATTTATTTTTTTTTTTTTTTTTTTTTAGCTTCACGCTTTATCCCGAACATGGCAGGGTAGGCAGAGGGAACTGCAGGAACCATATGAACCTAGTGTTAAGACACTCCGTTACTTAGTCTCTGCTTACTCCGTCCCCACTTTCCGCCGTTTTCGAGGCATTGCGTGTTGAGTGGCGGAACTCAACGCCGCGCTTTGCCTTAGATGCCAGAGCGAAGAAAATGGAAATAGAAAAATCCATCTTCTCCGACTGGGGATCGAACCCAGTAACCGTCGCGTTACAGGCAGACGTTGCGCCTCTGCGCCACGACGGTCCTTTAAGCCTAATAATAGTGAAATACAAAAATCTGCGTGACATATGTAGCTTAAATAAAGCAACTGTCATATGAATAATCAGTTGTGATATAGATCCAATTTTCAAAGAAAAAAACTATTGACATAATTTAACAAAAACTAGCCATTGAGGTAGTAAATTGGTAAATAACTGCAACTTTCATATATTTTTAAATACATACAGACAATTGTTTCTAATAATTTTGTTATATTCAAACATTAATGTTTCATGTAATTTGTTAAACGATTAATCGATACCTACAAGCACGTCTCGAGTAAAGATCGTTAAGTTGCTACCGTGGCTATAAATACTAAATGGAATTCAACATTCACATATAAAATAATAATAACTTTACTCAGCTTTTATCCTTAAGGTCTCTCTCTTTCTCTTCTAGTAAAATTGAAACATCTTTCCAGAAATATATTACTACTAAAAAATAAACAAATAATTAAAAAAATCATTTAAAATGCGTAAAAATTGAAAAAGTCAAAGATTCTATTATGGAAACACTTAATATGTAATTGCATATGACACATGTCATGTGTTAAATATATCTAAGTGGCCAAAGTTACTCGGACTAAAGTTACAATGGGTGGATGCAACGCAGTGTAATATAGACTATATACTTCTCCGAGAATATTATTATAGACTATGGGCTATGATAAGCAAGCAAGCAAGCAAATAAACGTACAGACAAACTTTTGATACTTTAAAATGAATAATTCCTTATAATATTAAGCCATAAACACTTAAATGAAGTCATCCCTAAAAGCTCCTCTGAACTTTAGAAAATTAAATGCAAAGAAAAGGTTAACAGGTTCTATTACGGCTTTTAGACTGAGTTCACTACAAGTTATGTTATATTCAAAGCTTAGTTAAATAAAGAGAGATCATAGTGTTTGATTTCTCCTCTCTCTGTAATTAACTTTTTATTTCAAAATGTAACTGTAATACAGTACCTAATGTTAAGACACTCCGTTCTACGTTTCTTTTACATTTTTCGTGACATTGTATATTAAGTGGCGGAACTCAACGCTATGCAATGCATAAAGCTAAAAGATCCTACACTTAATTCATAGTTTTTTACTTTCTTTTCAATACATACATGTATGACTAATAATACAAATATTTATTTTCAAAATGGACCGTGAAATACTTCTATCCGTATTGTATTACCATCACAACTAAACTGAACTTCTTTCTCATCCATATACGTATGTATAAATAAAGTGTTACTCTATAGAAACATTTGTACAAATATTGCGTTATTAGCTGAAGCGATCCGTAAAATTATGTCGCTTAAGAATTCTTTTGAACTCACTCTATACTATGAGCCACTAAATAAATGGTGTAACTTGCCCTTATATATATATATATATATATATATATATATATATATATATATATATATATATATATATATATATATATATATATATATATATATATATGTATATATATATATATATATATATATATATATATATATATATATATATATATATATATATATATATATATATATATATATATATATATATATATATATATATATATATATATATATATTATATATATATATATATATATATATATATATATATATATATATATATATATATATATATATATATATATATATATATATATATATATATATATATATATATATATATATATATATATATATATATATATATATATATATATATATATATATATATATATATATATATATATATATATATATATATATATATATATATATATATATATATATATATATATATATATATATATATATATACTTAGTCTTGCCATAAATATTGTTATAAAGAAAAGCACGATTTTTTTTTATACGTAACATTTATTCCTTTCATAGTGAGTTAGTTTAATACATCAATATATAACTATTAAAAATATACAATGTTTATTCGAAGTGGTCCCCATTGGCTGCAATACAGTCTTTTAAACGTTGAGGCCAGTTATCAATAGCAGCACGAACTCTTTCTAGAGGAAAATTCTTCACTGCCAACCGAATGGATCGTTTTAGGGACTCCAAATTATCATGGCGTTTAGAGCAAGCCTTACTCTCTAAAACTGACCATAAATCATAATCCAATGGATTTAGGTCAGGACTTGACGACGGCCAGTTTTCAGTGCTGATAAAGTCCGGAACGTTAGTTTTCAACCAAGATTGGGTGGATCGAGCTCTATGACCCGGTGCCGAGTCTTGTTGAAAGCACCATTCTTTGTTATTGAACATGGTGTTAGTTAAAGACTTAACTACCGTCTCAAGAATGGTATTTTGATAAACTTGTGCCGACGTTTTAATACCTTTTTCACAAAAATATGGCTCAGTCACCCCTTCATAGCTAACACCCCACCAAACCATCACTGAAGTGGGATAATGCCCACGTTGTACTCTGTTTACTAATTGCGAAGCTTCTTTAGAGCTTCCAGCATAAATACGGTCATTTTGTTTATTAAAATACTGCTCAATTGTAAAAATTTTCTCATCCGTAAACAAAATTTTTTTGTGACCTCCCTTTGCGTACCGCTTAAGTAGTTGTTTGGATTTTACCACCCTATTCTTCTTTAAATTATCAGTTAAGAGGCTAAGTTAAGGCTGCAAGTCCTAAGTCATCTTTTAATATACGCGACATGGTTCTAGGAGCTATCTTCATCTCCCGAGATAAAATCTTTTGCTTACGGACAGGATTTCTTCGAATTCTTTCCCTAACTGCTTTAATCACCTTTTTCACACGAACGGTACGTGGACGGCCAGATCTTTTTCTGTCACAAACAGAGGAGGTATCATTGTACCTATCAATAGCCCGGTAAACAAACATTTGACTAATACCAAGCGGGTGGAGGGTTTTAAAAATTGCACTTTTCTCCTTACCTACTTTATGTAAGGCAATCACAGCGATTCGGTTCTCTTTATCACCCCACTCCATTTTAATATAACAAAATATTTAACAATATAATGGCGCGAAAATAAGAAAACACATCAAGCAATCATATAAAAATGACAGATTCCAAATTCAAACGTAATATTTTCTTTTTTTGAATAGTAACAGTATTTATGGCCAGACTAAGTATTGAATAAAGATATGTTCAGAGAAATAGGCTTACCGTTGTTCCTAAAATTATATATGTTTCTTTATATTTACAGTTTTATTTTTAATTTAGTGGAATATATATATTATGAAGTACAGTACATTACAGTACAATCACATTAAAACAGTTCATTCTTAGCGTAAATGTTTAAAGCTTTCCATTTTCTATAAAATATATATTTCTAAAGTATACTTTTTATATATTATGTCTCAAAGTGAATCAAAGTGTCTCAAAGTTGTCTTTAAGTCTTGAATAGAAAAAATAAATTAAAATAGATTTGTTCGAAGAAACGTCATCATGAATACTAATGCAAGTTTTTGTGTAGCACAAGGTGAACTGTTATAATAATTAAAAAAAAATAACAACAACAGAACAATTGTCTAGTGATTGTTAATTATTTTTTCTATTAGAAATATTTCACAGAGAATTTAGTGTTCAAACACTCAGTTCTCTACTTTCCGTTAGAATGTTTTTTCTGAATTCAATTTTTCTTTTATTAGTTTCTTAGGTTTTATGCTTGATATGTGTTTCTTCCGAGTGTGGATTGAACTTTCTATACATAGCAATAATAATTATTTATTTATTTTTTAGCCCCGTACCTATCACAGGAAAGGTAATAAAGGTAAAGTGGTAAGATACTCCGTTTACCACTTTTTCCCGCTTTCGAGATTCAACGCCATTTAACGCGCTTTGTCTCCTTACCAGACAACAGAAAATCAAAAAAGTTTTCCCTTAGTGTAAATTGAACCTACAACCATCGCGCTTACTATCAAACATTTTATTATAATTTTTAATTGCTTTTTCATAATCTTTATGAAACACTTTTTCTATAAAATTACTTCATAACCACGCCTTCGTCATTAGTACCTAGATATGTCGTTGACAGAATGGCAACGCCTCTCCACTCATTGTTTTGCAAGTGACCTACATTTCTATTTTAAATCTTGAAGTGTCAATACAGATAATCGTGACTCAATGTTACACCTGCTTCGTGAACTAAGCCGTTATATTTTCGTGAATGTCTTTCTTTAATTGCTTTCGATAAGGCATTTTCTTATTCTATACATTTTAGCTGGACTGTTGTTTCGTAAAACATTATAATCTCAATATATATATATATATATATATATATATATATATATATATATATATATATATATATATTATATATATATATATATATATATATATATATATATATATATATATATATATATATATATATATATATATATATATATATATATATATATATATATATATATATATATATATATATATATATATATATATATATATATATATATAAATATATATATATATAAATATATATATATATATATATATATATATATATATATATATATATATATATATATATATATATATATATATATATATATATATATATATATATATATATATATATATATATATATAATATATATATATATATATATATATAAAATTGAAACATAGTTGCGTGCAGAAACAATTTCGGACTCCATTTGTGGGTATACAATCCTAAAGTATTATTTCAAATGAACACTGCGGTATCAAGTCTGCGGTCGTCGTGCAAGGTATGAGCGTAAAACTTGCTAAGTAAAAAAATATCATTATTATGTATATTCGTGTGAGACCACCCATGTGTTTGATGTAAATTTATTCTAATAGCCAACATATATATATATATATATATATATATATATATATATATATATATATATATATATATATATATATATATATATATATATATATATATATATATATATATATATATATATATATATATATATATATATATATATATATATATATATATATATATATATATATATATATATATATATATATATATATATATATATATATATATATATATATATATATATATATATATATATATATATATATATATATATATATATATATATATATATATTCTTTATTTCATTTTACAGGTTCTTCCGTGTATCTAACCAAATTGCAATAACAATACTTAAATACCTTTCTTAAGCGAACTTTCATACGGTTCATATACCTTCATGTATATATATGATTATACCATTTACTATTTTCCGGTACATTTTCTAATGTGATATAATAAAATATATAGTTTTATATAGTGTGTATAAAATACTGACAAAAACTTACTGTAGTACCACACCAACCCTCCGCGTTAAGCCTGCCGCTGCGCCTCGACGGCTTCAATAGCAGTACCACATAAATGAATATATCTTTGTAATACACATACAGAGACGTAACAAAACGTTTTCTAATATATAATCAAGTTCATATGCGTGTTTAACCGCAAAATTAGTTTGCAGAATTACTTTTACAAGCTGTAAAAGTGTAGGGTGGTCTAATGTAATATGATCTAGGCATTGCATTGGTTAGTATGGGAATATTCATGTTTTAATAGTTATTTGTTATCTTTTATCGATATTTTTTATTATTATGGACAGAAATTTAATTATTTTGTATAAGTTTCTTGTTACTTAATAGTATTTTGTATAATGATGCATACTTAGAGAAGCTAAACGTTTAGCTTTCCTCCTTCCCTCTCGTTTAGTACACCTGTATCCCAAATATAGCAGGGTAGGCAGAGGAAAGCTAGAGTTTACACACTCTTTCCCAAAAATATTTTCTCTAAATTTATATCTATTACCGGAACTCAACGCTTTGGTTTGTTTCTTTACTAGAGGAATTGAACCCACAACTGATATGACTACGTAACATAACAGTCCCATTATTTTACTTGTATATTTCTCATAATACTAAATGACTCTATATATATATATATATATATATATATATATATATATATATATATATATATATATATATATATATATATATATATATATATATATATATATATATATATATATATATATATATATATATATATATATATATATATATATATATATATATATATTATATATATATATATATATATATATATATATATATATATATATATGTAGGTATATATGTACATATATACCAAAGGCTGAAACGAATTGATTGTTTGTTTTTTTTTCGAAATTTGTTTCCCTCTTGAATCACACAAAGTAATAACAAATCGTATTTAAAAGTTTACTCGTAAAAATTCTACTTAGATATCTGTTACTGAAATGTCATGTTTTTTTATACTATTTGTCATATGTTACTCAAATTTCTATGAAGCATATGCTGTGTTCATTACCAGAGCTTATCATCGCGCCTTATATATTTAGATTTCGAAAAATATACTTGTATATTTAATTTTTTTAGCTTTATCTGGTTCACATATATGATATAATACATATATGCTTTTTTTAAATACGATATATTATTTAATACGAAACTATGAAGTCCACAACATATAACATATATCTGTGGTTTTCATCATGAACGGGTCTCTACTATATCTCTACCATAAGGATTTTCTGTATATAATAGAACATCCTCTGCCATTTAGCGTGTTTCGCATGTCGCATCTTCCAATTAGCGAGTGTATAGTCGTAAATAGTGCGTGCGGTTATAGTGAAATACAGAGCTTTCAAATACAGATATATCAAGCTTTATATGTTCATTTTAGACCCCTTTTATACTATCAGGTGGAGCTTTAATTCAATTTGTACATGTAATAAATTGATGGTGAAGTTACAAGCTTTAGAAGAGATGGCTGTGTGCGCTATTTTTTGATCTGTTAAATTAAAATCGGTTATAAGATGAGATAAGTTAATAAGAAATTTGCACGCTCAACTGCAAACTCAATTCAACATGCAATGTCTCGTAAAAGTAGGTAAGCAGAGAACGGGGTGTCTTAACTCCCTGCTATATGTGGGATTAAACGTGAAGCTAATAAAAAAACACAAGAAATTTAAATGATATCATTTTTGTTTAATGTATGTGATAATAATTAATTACAAAAATGTATTTATATGGAGAATTTCATAGAAATCTTCAAAGTGAAGCTTAAACTCACAACTATACCGTGTAGATTCAAATATATTCTTAATTAAATGCTTGTTTAATTGTAATGGCTATTGAAAATATGCTACTAATTTAATACTCTGAGTTGTAAGTTAATTTCTGTTTTTAAAATTTTAACGTAAAGCTTCTTTCGTTCAATAGTGAGAGATATACGGAGAGAAATGAGAGTAGAGAAAGGTTAGTTAATTTAATCATTGCTACAAGTAGAGTTCAAACTCAGTCACATTACGTAATGTTGTCACATTCATATATGATATATACATATGTATATTTGTATGTATGTATATTGCTCATGAAATCTTTTATCGACACTATTCAATACATTTAAGACTACAAAGATAAGGTTTTGTTGTAAAAAATAATAAATTAAAAACCAAATCGTAAAGTGAACAAATAAAATGTCTTCTGGCTCGACACATAAATTTTCTTTTCAATTAAACGTGTGATTTTAATGATTAATTTGATATATTACCTAAGCCTTACATTATTATTTATTTTTCTTGTAATATATTTTTTATATGAATTCACTGTATTTTAAGTTAAAAGACAATTTTTAACTTAAAATACAATAGCTAGGCTCATGATGGTCTCAGTTAAAAACAATTTTTTAGTATGAACTGTTATAATCACTTACTAAAACTTTTTACAGTTTATATAAGTTCTTTGCATTAGTTTTATCTAACAAAATGCAAAAATGATATAGACTTGTAAAATATAACAATATTGAAGCCTTTGCTTGTTCGAACGCCTTAATATATTAAGCGCGCAGTTTTTTGAATTGAAGAAAGCTTTAAGCTTATATTTAATTTCATTAAGCTTTTTAATATTTTCCACTGTACAATAGCCGTGGGCTAGGAAGATAAAAGCTCTACTTAACACACTCTAATAATTCAGCAGAAATTTAATAATGGATAAATTATTCAATATAATTCTTTCATATTTTATATAGAAACAACAACATATTAGAAATATTCACAACTCATGTCCAAGACATTCGGTTGTGTAGAGGTACGTTGATACGCCAAATATAGGAACTGTTATTTTCTATATGATTCGATCCATTGTAGTTTGTACGTTAACCTTTGGGCGTGAGGTCGTTTCGAACATAGGTTAAATGTACTGTTATCGAACAAATAAAAAGTTATTTCTATATATTATTTATGTAGATAGAGTTTGTTTAGTGGCATGGCACTTTTTTATCACTTCAACGTCAACGTAATTTAACGCCGTTCTTTGTTCTTAAATACGCTACAGGCCACTTTAATGTTCAATTAGTTTAATTTCTTCGTCTATAGCAAGATAAAGGACGGCGTTATGTTCCGCCACCTAACGAACGATATTATCTTCATTATATGTATTAAAGTAAATATTTCAAAGAATTATCCATATATTAAGAATTTTAAAAAAAAAAAAATCCAAGTTCCAGAATAAGAATTCGAACCAATCAAACTGCAAACGCGATGTATTTATATCCATTTTCGTTATGAAGAAATATAAAAATAAAAAAAGCTTAAACAACCGTTCTTTTAAATTTAATCTTAAAATAACACAAGATTTATGATGAATCAATCACGCAGTTAATTAAAATCGTAACTTTCAAGCAATAATATCGAATAATTCGGCGCAAAGATCGTGTAATAACAATCTTTTGTAAACATACGGGCGGATAAAACTTAAAAAATAAATATTATAGTACGATTTCTTTCTCAATTTTACGCTTTAAATTGGTCGGAATAACTAAACTCAAAACACTCTGTCTTGTACTTTCTTCTAAATTAACGACATTATTTGGTGAGTGGCAAAATTTAATATTAATTGTGTGTGTGAAATTAAAATAGAAAAAAAATATTTTGTTTTACACACCCACACACACATACACGCACACACACACACATCACATTGTAGTGTTAGGTAGAGAGTTGTCTAGCCCACTCTGCAGAATAAAACTTAGAGTTAATAAGAAAAATATAGACCTGGTAATAAAAACCTGGTAGTATTGACCTGGTAGAACTTTATTCAACACCATAAGTAATATTGTGCTAAAGCTCGTCGCAATCCCGTCCTGTATTCGAATATAAGACCTCCCGTAAAAAGCCAGACATTTTATGGCTATACTAATTGGTAATACCAAATAAACGTGAAAGTACAAATGCATAAAACATCGCTAAACGAAGTTTCTGAAATGGATTTTTCAATTTCTGCAATGCCCTTTTTATTATAGCTGTGAGATATTTGCTTAAGTATATACATATGTACATACATACAAACTATATAACATATATATATATATATATATATATATATATATATATATATATATATATATATATATATATATATATATATATATATATATATATATATATATATATATATATATATATATATATATATATATATATATATATATATATATATATATATATATATATATATATATATATATATATATATATATATATATATATATATACACAGCAATTTTTAAAATAAGGTGTACAATTCTACTGTATGTAGTGTCATTTTTGATTAATACATAAAAAAGGGAACTAGTTCTTTCTTTTAATATTAATGTATAATCTGCTCAATTATAAATTAATAAAAAAATATATATACTGGATAAATCAAAACAAAATAGTATACACATAATATTATCTTTGTCTTTAGCTATTATAAGCTTCTTAAAATAAGCTTCCTTGACATTTTCTCTTAAAAAAAAGCTTCTTTGACATTTTCTCTTATACGAAAAATCTTATTTATAAACCGAACCTATAACCACCGTTGGCACAGTACAAAATGCACCATAACACTGTCGTTGCAATGTAAGAAGTGTGAGAATGCACATTAATTTGTATGCAAAATTTCATATTTGTGATCGTAAATTGTATTCATCTTAAACCTTTAGCCCAATGTTATTTTCTCAGTTTCGTTTCGATCTTTGTCAAAGAGAGTTAAATGTGGATATATTATTATAGGCACTTAAAGAAGAACGCACTAAGGAAGTATTTTATGTTGAACATGTAAGTATAGTCTTTGACATATACATTTTCGTACTAGAAACGTATAAGGGCTGTAAAGATGTTCCTTCGAATATATTATCTAGATGATCCTTATAGCACAGCGTTTGGGTGTGGGTTCGATGCTTGTTCGAGTAATCATACATTATTTTTTTTTTTTCATGGTCAAAGGAAGCTTAAAATACAATGTTTGAAAGTAGAATGTAAAGTCTTGTCACTCATTTTTCTTCATATGGAATGTTTTAGAAAGCGTTATATGGAGTGTCTTAACACTAGGTTCCTTATGATTCCTGTGGTTCTCTCTGCCTGCCGTGCTATAAGCAGAATAGAGTGTAATATTTTAACAGAAATATTTTTGTTGCATACCTATTTTATAAAGGGAAAGTGCGGCGATGAGTTCCGCCACTCAACACGCAATGCCTCGAAAAAGGCGGAAAGTGGGGACGGAGAAAGTACGGACTAAGCAAAGGAATGTCTTAACACTAGATTCATATGGTTCCTGCAGGTCCCTCTGCCTACCCTGCAATATGCGGGATAAAGCGTGAAGCTAAAAAAATGTTTTGTAAAGCTTAAAACAAAAGCTTTAACATAATCCATCATTCCAAATTATCGTTTCTTCATGCTTTTATTGCAAATTTTATCGTTTACTTTAGTAAAATTCTAAGAATTTACAGACACTCCATTTACAGACTCTCAGTATTCATTGTCAGGTGTCCTAACAAAAGACTAGGTACAAACTGAACGCGATAATTTCGGATGACGCTTCTCATCTTTTACATAGCTATTAAAAATATAATGTAAGTTACAAAGTTAAGCTCCCATATTGAAAGGCCTTTGGAATTTTTATTATTTTATTTTATGTTTTTAACACTTAGACCACTAAAGGATAGCAAAAACTCGCGTTATTGAATTTCTTGCTTTAGGATGTGACTATTCGTTTTGATTTAAAATAAGAGAAATCTATGTGTATGGTTTCACCAATACATTAACATAATTTCATGTTATTGATACACAATAAAGCGTTCAAGCAAATATGTCAATCTCATTTCCTAAACGCGATACTCACAAACTAGCTGACCCCCATAAAACTATCAAATCTAAATGGTGTGTGGTACCAAACCCATACACTAAGTAGAGCTTTAAGTAACAACCTCTATATAGATTTCTCCTATTTCTTCTTTTATTTGAAGAAATTCCTGGGTTGAATTTCCGTCTGGAGGAAAGAACTATTTTCATTTTCTTATTCTGGTAGTATAGTATACGATGTTAGGTTACACATTTGTCATAATATTAGAGTTTCTCTGTCTACCCTGTACATAATAGAATAAATAAATACTTCTGATTTTTTAAGTTTACTCTCTGTACAAGATATTTGGGCATCTGAAAAAAAAATCGGGGCACGTCATACAAAGTACTAACACATAGACTCACGGCGCAGCATTTGTCTAAAAAGGTTCCTATATGACCATTCAGCCGAGTAATCCTAACTAGATTAAATATAATAAGAAGACGATTTATAATCACAGTAAATTGATAACTGTCTCGTTTTTAAAAGAAATACTAAAAAAATGCTAATTAAGTCTAAAAATGTACAAGAACGTCGCAAAATCCATATATATGACGTTGTTTACACTGATCAAGCTTAAAGCTTCGATTACTCGTTATTTTGTCAACATATAACTAATTATGAGCTCATTTTCTACAGAAATAACTTAAATTTATATAAAAAGCTCTTTTCTAAAAGCCGCTAACGTTTATTACGAACAATAACCGGACAAGCATTCTCAATTTTAATTAAAAATTTCGATCGCACTAAATTCTTGCGGTTCGCGGTTCGATTAGGGTTTTAATGTCATGACATTATGTGGGACAGACATTTTGTAAAAATATCGTTGTAATTAGACACTGGGCTGATATTGGCATATTATTGGGATATATTTCATATGATAAGACGTCGTGGCACAGTGGTTGACTGTTAGCGAGAGGGTTGTAACTTTAATTACCATAGAGTAGGCATGATTTTTTTTTTATTTTTTTGCTCCGGTAGTTGCTATACTACCGGAGCTCGACGTTGATAATTGATAACATGTTTATATATATATATATATATATATATATATATATATATATATATATATATATATATATATATATATATATATATATATATATATATATATATATATATATATATATATATATATATATATATATATATATATATATATATATATATATATATAGGGTTAGGGTTAGGGTTGTAACTTTAATTACCATAGAGTAGGCATGATTTTTTTTTTATTTTTTTGCTCCGGTAGTTGCTATACTACCGGAGCTCGACGTTGATAATTGATAACATGTTTATATATATATATATATATATATATATATATATATATATATATATATATATATATATATATATATATATATATATATATATATATATATATATATATATATATATATATATATATATATATTTATATATATATATATATATATATATATATATATATATATATATATATATATATATATATATATATATTAAATGTACATTTTTAAACTATAACATTTTTCTTACAAGCTTTACCCTAAAATAAGGTCTGAAAGCTTCATCTTAACTTTACCTACTCAATTTTTGTAAAGCAATATAGTAGCTTTTCTAGGTGCAGAAGTAAACCTGTCATGGCATCTATTGAGTTATTCGTTACGCGGCTAACAAGCTGGTAGAGTCTCGTCCAACTTGAATGTTCTTTACGTGTCATTTCTGTATATTAAATGTTAGACCATACTGCATGTATGTATGATGCGTGCGGGGCTTATAATGAGCTTATGCAATTGTATTTCAAGAAAATATTTTTACTTAAATAGAATAAAATACTGGAGTATAATAATAATATTCTCTTACTAGAATTATATTAAGATATAGACATAGACATAGTGGCATATTGCGGTGATATGACTTAAAGCGTGTTGAAATGAAATTAACCCTTTCCACAGTAATGGAAAAATGAAATTAAGAAAGGAAAAGTATTAATAATACATATGTATGTGTAATTTTATTATTTTTTTTTTTCGAAAATCATAAACTTTTTTTTATTATCTTCACGATTCATCCCGCACATAGCAGAGTAGGCAGAGGGAACAGTAGAAACCGTGGAACTTAGTGTTAAGACACTCCGTTGCTTAGTCCCTGCTTTGTTAGCGGAACTTAACGCCGCGCTTTGCCTAGTTTCTAGAGCGTACAAAATGGCAATAGAAAAAGCCACTTCCCCGAGTTGAAATCGAACCCTCAAACCACGCCAGCGCCACGAAGGTCCTGTCATATATTTAATTCTATATAACTTTGACATTTATTTGATATTATAGTTAAAAGCTACTTAGTTATTACAATCTGAAGTTAATGACATCTATAATCAAAAATATATTATTGCATTCGATAATCGATTTAACAAGACCACAGACTTAACAAAAGATATGTTTACAGTTCCCATGTGAGTCACTGTACCAGCAATCTAAGTTAATCGAACACTTAAAAATACTGTGTCATATACAACTCGTTCTTTTTTCAACACAACTTTTTCATTTAACCTTGTAAAAGCTTGCAAAATTTATAAAAAAGCTTATTAATGTTCAGAAACAATGCTACTGTATACATATCTCTCTCACCTCGTCATGTATATGTGTTCGCATATTTATATGTGATCTGTGTCACCATAATCTCTCGAAGGTCAACCGAGGTCCCCCATTTACTGTATATCGATTTAATTTTCTATAAATATAAAACGTTTTTAGAATCCTTTATTTATACATAACAAAGTTCCAATACAAGTTAGAAATAAGCTATAAAGTGGCCAACCGGCGTGTCGCGTCCACACTACCTAAGATAATGTTTAAATACGATATGTTCACCTTACACTCGTGACATACAGTGCAAGGTATAGAGGATTACATTTCTAATACATGGAACTCTTGAGGATTAAATCTTGCCTTTAATTATTGGATGGTGGGTACAGGTTCTTATTCTGTTTGCTAATGTATGCACGGTGGTAGTACATTGTGAAAGTAAAGAAATAAGTATAAGGCTGTATGTTTAGGCAGTAGCTTTTGTGCTTTGTTCATATGGACAGTATTCGTATTGTTGAAATGCAGTGTTTCTTTGGCTAAACTGAACTTACACTTTATTCCTAGTAGGGTAATCAGAGAAAATGTACTGTCAAATGCGGTCCTTCTTTCGCCTCATGTCATTAATCTCTTAGAATTGAAAACCTAACATATCTAGAAATACTAATATAATACTATAGATACTATAGTACTAATAAGATAAAACTATAGCTGGTGTTACTTTGGGAATTGCCCAAATGATAAATTAATTATACCACACAAGTGACAGAACACACAGAGAATCACTAGGAAAAGCGTTTTTAATGAAGAAATATATAGATTTGATAAAAAAATGAAAAGTAAAATAAAAAAAATACACATATATTTAAATTATTTTAATTATATTTTTGAATTTATGGACATACATTTATATGTTAAAAATAATGTTATTTAAAAAATATAAGGCATATATATGTAAAATTTACATATATATATAATACATTGCAATATCAACTATATCCGTGTGTACATCTAAATGAACCCCACATTCAGATCTTACCGGATAGCTGCAATAGTTGTCGTTTAAAGGACAAAACCTTGTTTTCAGTCCGCACTCTTTACTTCTATACGACTATGTTTATAGTCCACATACGGATAAGGCAGAGGCAATAAACGCAAATAGATTACTTTGGAATATTTTAAAGTAACCACTGTATATAGCATGGATACTTGGCGAAAAAATTGCAATATGCAGTATATATTTTTTCATAGGCGGATTTGAACCTGTGCTATATGTGCGTAAACAATATATCAGATTAAATTATATTCATTTGTTAATATTTTTTTATTTTCCTTAAAATTTATTAGAGAAAATTTCTCTATATATAGAGATTTCTATGACCTTTTGGAGTTAAGAAAGTATTCCAGTGTTTAAATAAAAAATATTTAAATATTAATATATCGTTATAATTTTTTTAATTTACTAACTTTTTAAATAACTAGAGGACCGTCGTGGCGCAGAGGCGCAAGCGTTTGCCTGTAAACACGACGGTTTGAGGGTTCAATTCCCACTCGGAGTGAGTCGAGCACGCAATGCCTGGAAAAAGGCGAAAAGCGGGGACGGAGAAAGCAGGGACTAAGCAACGGAGTGTCTTAACACTAGGTTCCACTGTTCCTGAAGTTCCCTCTGCATACTCTGCCATGAGCGGGATAAAGCGAGAAGCTAAAAAAAAACTAAGTTAAATTATATTTTGTTTTGTATGTACATACATACATACATGTGTCATATAAACTATGTTTAAAATATATTAATTTTGTTTAAATTTTTATACGTACAGAGTTCAACATTTTATTATCACACGTATTGTGTCGAATCGTAAAATTTTATTATAGTCTCATTCGAATATTATATTTCGCGTTCTAACATCGTTACTGTTTCTTCTAAAACGAGAAACTGTATTAAGATATAGATTTTGTCGGAGAAATAGTTTAAAAATCAATCTTATCCCCATAAAATTAAGATTGAAAATATATATGTATCCTTCGAATTCCATTGTAGTAGGGATGGGAGGATACTAGCTTCCTTGAATGTTAACGGCTGGAATGTTACATCACTAGATCTCTTTTACAAGTTTAAAACGAATGGTTTTACGAAATAGCCTGGCTTTTTTGTTGTGAAACGATAAAATTAATGAAAAATGGCCGAAGTTTAGCTTAGAAGTAAAATATGATTGAGAACGAAATAAGTTATTTTTAAGTCAATTCTTTTTTGGTTTCCATTTGATTTCAAATCTTGTTACAGTGAACTAGTTGTACGAACTTAATGAATTTTACAAAAAATACTGCAAAGGATTACAATGAGCAGCGAGAAAATATATCTAACTTTGACTTACTTTAACAACTTAGAAGTTGTAGACCGCCGTATCGCACACGCGAGGAGAAAGGATTTTTTTTAAAGGAAGCACACAGTTGAGTGTCGCTACTCAACACTTAGTGCCTTAAACTAGGCGGAAACAGGAAACGGAGTGACTTAACACTAAGTTCCCAAAGTTCTATCGATTCCCTCTGCCTACGTTGCTATATGCGGGATAAAGCTTGAAGATTTTAGTTTTTGTAACATTTATACACTTTTTATTAATTATAACTTGTATCTTTATATATATTATGTAAAAAAACGCATGATATATAGAAAAAAGAGGCTCAGGCTCTTCAAAGTACTCGACTAGATGCTAGCTCTCTCTCTTATCAAATTTAAAATTAAACTTTTATAACTAAAAACGTTTTAACCCTAGCAAAACGTTTTAAAGAACTATATAAAATAGAACCAATTAAAAAACTTTATATTTATTTCACTATATGATAAAGAAGTTATAATTTAAAATGCAAACATA
Organism: Dione vanillae; assembly: GCA_037178615.1. Taxonomy (NCBI): domain Eukaryota; kingdom Metazoa; phylum Arthropoda; class Insecta; order Lepidoptera; family Nymphalidae; genus Dione; species Dione vanillae. Next base: position 255,012 of record JAZFAU010000037.1, on the reverse strand, counting down.
TAAACCATGGCAAGGTGTTTCTGAAACACTTGTTACCAAACTAAGCCACAATAGCGGCTCGAATGTGGAATGCCACCGCTTTGATGCTATTTGTACCTTTTAAGAGAATGCAGTTCTTCTTTAACATAATAATGTATTAGTATTTATTTTATATCTAATATACGTATAGAAGGAAAGTTGTATTAAGCTATTGTTCCAGTAAGTTTTTCGTTGATAACATTCCGAGTAATAATCAATTATATTTCTTTTATTTTCTATGTTTTTTTTTATCTTCACGCTTTATCCCGCACATGACAGGGTAGACAGAGGGAACTGCAGGAACCGTGGGAACCTAATGTTAAGACACTCCGTTGCTTAGTCCCTGCGTTCTCCGTCCCCGCTTTATTTTCTATGTTATTTATTTTCTATGTTCTTATATTGAAATCGATTTTTATATTACCTTGGCGTAATTTTTTTTTTTTTTTTTTTTTTTTTTTTTTTTTTTTTTTTTTTTTTTTTTTTTTTTAGCTTCACGCTTTATCCCGCACATGGCAGGGTAGGCAGAGGGAACTGCAGGAACCATAAGAACCTAGTGTTAAGACACTCCGTTACTTAGTCCCTGCTTACTCCGTCCCCACTTTCCGCCATTTTCGAGGCGTTGCGTGTTGAGTGGCGGAACTCAACGCCGCGCTTTGCCTTAGATGCCAGAGCGAAGAAAATGGAAATAGAAAAATCCATCTTTCTCCGACTGGGGATCGAACCCAGTAACCGTCGCGTTACAGGCAGACGTTGCGCCTCTGCGCCACGACGTAATTTAATAATGTATTATATCAAAATCGATTCAAAATGTCACTTCTATACAATAAATACCCTCTACTCTACACTTTATTTTTTAAAAAGACAGAACTAGTTAACGGCCACCAGTGTGAATTTATAAAAATATCAAAATATATGTAAGTAACTAAATATTTAAATATTATTTAAAAATAATATATTTCAGTTATATATAATAAAATTGTATGATAATAATAAAAAAAATAAATTTAAACAAGATATATCTTTACACACATATATACATACATATATATTGTCATGCTATATCTCCAATTTATAATAGGAATCCATTTGTTTTATATGTTATAGAGGTAGCCGTTTTATTGGAGGTTATATACATTAGCAAACTAGTTATTTTGGTCAGCGATCATCAAATTTTGTTTTACGGCCCGAAAATATGCTATATATATATATATATATATATATATATATATATATATATATATATATATATATATATATATATATATATATATATATATATATATATATATATATATATATATATATATATATATATATATATATATATATATATATATATATATATATATGTATATATATATATATATATATATATATATATATATATATATATATATATATATATATATATATATATATATATATATATATATATATATATTTTAGATTTTGGTTTGGTAACCTCCTTAGAATTACCAACAAAGATGTTGCACTAAGTCATATTGACCTTATATTTATTTTTCTTTAACAAAGAAGCTCAGCGGTCCAACGCTTGAGTAGCTCTGCTACCGATGCATCGATAGGGTAATAATTGATACTCAAAATCTATCAGTAGCCGGTCAACGACACTTGTCGGTATCCTTTACATTTTTAACTCTACCAGCACAAGTATCGATCCTTTTAGATAATGTAATAAATCGATTTCATTAAAAAAGTGGCGTTATGAAGTATTTCTTTGTAGCTGCTTGATTATAACTACAAGTGCTAATTTAGCTAAGTTTTGTATACAAATGTGTTGTTATGTGCTTAAATTTCCTATGCATTTTAAATAATCATGAAAAAGTGACTGGATATTAGTAATTTTTTAATCTACATCTAAAATGTAGATAAAAAATTGTAGACTGAATCATCTAAAATGTAGACTGAACAACGGAGTGTCTTAACACTAGGTTCTCACGGTCCCTGCAGTTCCCTCTGCCTACCCTGCCTTGTGCAGGATAAAGCGTGAAGCTAAAATATATATATATATATATATATATATATATATATATATATATATATATATATATATATATATATATATATATATATATATATATATATATATATATATATATATATATATATATATATATATATATATATATATATATATATATATATATATATATATATATATATATATATATATATATATATATATATATATATATACACAAACAAAGCTGCATCTACCAAGGACTAAAAAAATTAACACCAATTGAAACAAGCTTTATATTATATAACCATTGCCAACCAATCAATCCATTGATTTGCTTAAAGATAAAAAATATGAAAAAAATAATATAAGAAAAAATGGATCTCCACAAAAACAATTTTTTACGTAAATGTGTTTTTAAATTGGCATTACCATATATAGAGCCTATTGTACATTAATAACGCTCAAATAATGTGTTCGGAAACATTTATTAGAAGTTAAAGTGTCCATATCGATGTAAATTGTTCTAAATAGTATCGAATATTATAATAAATTGTGGAAATGTCGTTATTGTCTTATATTTCACCTATATATGACTAAAAGATGAGTTTACCGGTTTATGGACCAGGATTTAGGATCTATGATCTGTGATATACGATCTATTTAATATGGAAGATAATCTTTTTTTTACTGCTAAAATAAATTAATTTTATTTAGAATAAAGTATAAAACTGAAAATTTGTGTAAGACCTTAAGGCATTGCTGAACAAATTTTGACTGATTATGATGACTTCAGATTCGAATCTTATATAGAGGCTTATTTATAGTATCTGTGACAAGTAAAAGTAATTAAATAAATAATTATAAAATTAACAAAAGATTATATATTATAAATACTGTATGATATGGTTTAAAAATTGAAATGATATATATATATATATATATATATATATATATATATATATATATATATATATATATATATATATATATATATATATATATATATATATATATATATATATATATATATATATATATATATATATATATATATATATATATATATATATATATATATATATATATATATATATATATATATATATATATATATATATATATATAAATAATAAAAATATAAATTAATATATAATTATATAAAAAATTAAATAAATAAATCAAAAATTAATTTTAACGAAATTTTTTTCATCCTAACGCATAAGAAACGTACAACTTATATGTAAATTCAATTCATACGTAAAATAATATATACATCATATAGACCAATCAGTGATGCTAATTTTGATTTATTCGATAAACTTGTATTTTCTTGAATACATTATAATGGCGATGTATGACGAGGCTTCCAAAATATATTAATTTTTTACTTTATGATTATGATGCAAAAAAAGGTTATATAGTAAAGAGTTTGAATGTATTTGTCATATAAATATGTATATGTTTTTTAATTATATATCTTTATATCAATAAAATTGGAATATCACTAATATGTACAATATATTATTTTACCTAACTTTCGTTATTTTAAGGAGAACAATCTTAGAAAATTCTGCGGACATTGACAAGTACTTAAAATTTTGGCAATCACCCAAAAAAAGCCTATTTAAAAGAAAATGTGCTTTTTAATGGCTTAGGCTATTAACATTTTTCCAAATAATTGCACCAAAATCATTATTCTCTCCGTTTTTCGCGAGACGATCATTAAGATGATAGGTTTTGCCAAAAATCGCCAAAAATCCGGCCGTTCGCGCGAACCAAAGCGACGTTGTACATTTCGCGCGTTTTAAAATAATTGAAAAACACGCGTTTCGAATGTGCGCCGCATTCTTACAAGGGTCTATTAAGTCTGTATTCGAGTTTATTGTAATATAAATCTTGTAGCTTTGAAAATAAGGTAGATTTTTCAAAAATATTCAATTTTGAGCTTAAAACACTCGCGGTCGTTTTTTCACTGGTCTTCGGAGAAATGTGACCACTTTCTTCTTACGATACGATTACGACATTGTATTAGATTGTTTCTTTTATTTTATAATATTATTACTATACTTAATAATAATATTAGACAGGTATCGCCTTGATACACGAGAATTTAAAAAGTTTTATTAAGTAAAATTTATCCGCATATTTAAATATCTCTAACAAACTGTATAAGAAATTATAAAATATGATGAACTAAAAGCTTTTCACGTAACTTAGATTCTTTACGATATAAAAACAAAATTGGTACACAAAATTCATTAAATAATTAAAAGGGTTATTTTTAAATTGTTTCATTATTATTAATATGCTTTTAAAAAAATAATAATAAATGCGAAATTCCTTTCGAGAATATTTCCTTTTCATTTCCTTCGAGAATACGTTTTTTTAGCTTCACGCTTTATCCCGCATATTGTAGAAAAGACAGAAGGAAATGCAAGAACCGTATGAACCTAGTGTCAAGACACTCCATTGGTATATTTATAGCAAATATATATATATATATATATATATATATATATATATATATATATATATATATATATATATATATATATATATATATATATATATATATATATATATATATATATATATATATATATATATATATATATATATATATATATATATATATATATATATATATATATATATATGTTGTAAAATTGTAGCGTCGAGGTCCACTAATCAACATACCCAAGTTACTAAAATATTAGCATAATTATAATAAAATATATTAAAAAAGTTAAACAGAAAAACAAATCCAATCGCATTATATAAACCATTTTGTTTGTAAAAACGAAGATGAGCTTCTACATTCCCTGTGTATCTTAGACGCTATGTAATTTATATTGTAATTTTTGTCCGTCCTCATTTTAACTTCATTTCTAAGGGTTTAAGTACTTTTTATGTGGCGTTGCATAATTGTATGTCAGATTCGAGGAATTTTATAATACACGATTGCAAATTTGTTCACCAACATCTGTAGTCTTCATTTTTTTTAACGTATACGTACATATATTAGTGGTTAACAGAAAAACCTATGATAAGAAATTTTGCTCTACGCTTACTGATTAATATCTAATTGTCACTATAAGAGCTTCTCAGATCTAAGGATGAAAATAAGTTAAGCGCGACTTAATACCATTTTGAGCAATCTCTCATTGAAAGTGTAGAAAATCATGTACTCTTTATCTACAATTTAATTGAACTTTGAACTTATTAATTGATATAAGTTTTCTGATTTTCTTTTGAAAATCAGGGCTTTTTATACTAGTACTAGAAAAATATGGTACAAATCCATAAGGCGTCCCCGGTTTTGCCAAGTAGAATTTGATCTAGATTGCTTGTAGCACATAATTCATCATGACTCCTAAGCATTGGTAAAACGGGTGAATTCACTGTAAGAATGTGGCTTGGATGACGATGCCTTCCGACGTCCTTTTTTTCCTGTCCCAAATAATTTCATCACCTGTAAGCTGTCCAGAAGGACAGCTAACTTGAAAACAGAAGTTTTCAAAGTCCCTCGTCCTCTTAACCTAGTGTTTGATAATTTTTGTATAATTTTTTAGGTAAATATAATAATTTTAAGGTGTAACCTAACATATATGTTGTGTCTATTAGTTAGGTTAGGTTTAAAGATCTTTATTTAGATAGTTGGTGGACGTATTTTAATGGGATCTCTTTTAAACATGTATTCTTATACTGTGTAAGGTTAGCTCATTTTTCTGTACATTCTCCTTTGTATATTCTCCATTCAATGTAATAATAAAAAATAATAATGTAATAAAGCCAATAACTAAAGAGGAGAAGAAGAACTGGAGGACAATTTAATAGATTAATTTATTATTAGGTTCCCTTTCTCTACTAGCAAAAAATTAACAAAAAACATTTTTATTTTATTCAGTAAGTTTTCAGTAGTCAGTATATTTTTGTTATATTTATACGACTTACTACTGAATATACTATAATTGAGAATCTAATCGCTGCTCTTTCAATGCGAAACCAGTTTAGCTATTACTATTTATTGGCCAATCAGTCCGGTATACGCTATACGAGTACCTTATACTCGTCAGTGATCAGGTCTAGGTAATTAATCGGTAGAATTATAGGGATGTGATGACAAAGTATATCACTACTTCCTGTTTAATTTGACTCAATTGTTTTAAAATGTACTTTGAAAAAGCTTTAATTTATTTATTATAAAAAAATTGTACTAAAATACTTAGATATTTAAAGATTTTTGTTTAATTTGAAGTTGTTTAATATGTAGATTTGGCAGTTTTTTAAAGAAAGTTGTGTTTGTAAAAAAAAAGGCGTGTACCAATTAATGTATCTATGAATTATTTCATTCATATAAATTTTTTGGTTCCCTTCAAAGATTTGTACTATTGGAATTCTTCGATTCCATAATAGGTACTGAAAAAAAATTAACGCGCCCAATTCGAACTTGAAATTCTCAGAATCATTTTGGTGTTTCTTCTTAGAATCGTTAAAGAAGAATCATCTAATTTTTTTCTGCTGCACGTTTTATTTGACGTTTAGTACCTTACTAAGGGTAAACCTAGAATAAAAACAAGATTCTCTTCTTATTTCCACTTAAATTTGGGAGAAAATCTGACAAGAATATTGAATTTTCAATTAAAAATTCAAATTTTATTACAAAATACAATAAAAATATTATTCATACAATAACTAACAAAAAACTTCTCTTTTTCAGGTAACATACTTCTTCTTACAAGAGAACAGTAAAGTGCTCTAAGTACAACAAAGTAAGGCTCTATCCAACTAAATTGAATTTATTCGAGCTAGTAAGCTCTCCCGCTCTGGCACGTTAGATTTCAACGGGCGAGTTAGTGGAATCTGCCCGTTTGACGAGTGGGGCCGTGTTGAAATACTTACACGAGATTTGGATTAAAAACTCGTATGTATTGTGGTACAGATAGAAGAACAGCTAGAAAGTATATATATATATATATATATATATATATATATATATATATATATATATATATATATATATATATATATATATATATATATATATATATATATATATATATATATATATATATATATATATATATATATATATATATATATATATATATATATATATATATATATATATATATATATATATATATATATATATAAAGGGATGTCTTCTTTAAGTATTTTTTCTAACATAAGTGTGGATTAATACATTTAAAATCATAATAATAATTATATATATTTTTGATGTTCTGTTACATTTTAATTGTTGTTGTGGTGTGAGATTTTTTAGTTGTGTGTATTTATTACTATAAAATGTAGTATACTTATATTGCGGCAATGTTTGAATGTAAATGTGATTATTTTCAACATTTCATCAACATACAATATATCGAATAAAGATGAAAATAAAACGTGTAGTTAAAAAGAACAAAAAAAACATCCAGTAACTTAGCATATCAAATGTTTTACATAACTCAGTTGTTACATTACTAATTGAAATAGAAAAGCCATATATATTCATATGAGAAAACTATTTATTTGAATATTCTAAGTCTATTTGTATTTGAAACATTTCGTAATTTCATAGCAAGCCGTATTAACTAAAGAAGACGGATTGGCATATTATTTATTGACATTCAGCTAAATCAATTTTGTATTTATAACTCATATTTTTCTATTAAATCCATAGTTTTTAAATCAATTATTTTTCTTATATACATTAGTAAACCGATTGAAACGTTTTGAGATATGTTTTTATTATGCGAACAGTACAGGCGTCCCGGGGCTAATGTCCAAGTAGAAACTGTCACAATGCATTGTATTTAACATCGGTTTATCTCCACACCATCAGATAACCGCTAAATATGATGATCGATGATGGCCAAAAGACAATTATTTTTTAAATAATCTCTGTCAGATATACACAGGTTTCAATCAATAGCTTAATAAGATGTTAGTCTTATTAATATATGTATTTATAATTTTTAAAATTTATAAGAATATTTTTTCTTTAGAAACACTTCAAAATCAAAAATCAAATCAAAAATCATTTATTCATATAGGTATCACAGATACACTTATGCACGTCAATATTTATCTACTTACTACTTACTTAGTACATTATTGTTACTTATCTTTATGTGTAACCATTATGTAAAATATATACATCATAGCATATATATGTGGTAGACCATAGCATAGCATATTGTAGAGTGCTTATAATTTTAATGATTATGTCATGAGATGTGTGGTTTATACTCGCTTGTGACTAAGTCATATGAGAATTATATTCTAAGTATCAATTTCAATTTTTTCCCAAATTCATATTTATTTCCACAAAATAATAAAATAACACTGCAATATTGACAAAAAAATCTATATTTCATTATTGAAAAAGGTTCAAAAATTCAAAACGTCAATTCTTTATCGATCTGTCATATGAAATCGGACTCTTGTAACCGAATACTCCAACCAAGGTGTTTAGGACTCGGGTCAGGTCTAGATATGATTATGAATGCCACATTCTCATATAAAGGGTATAAACCTAACCCAAACACGTCCCCTTTCAAAAGTTTTATTTGAAAAACACCCTCTGAGCCGCCCGCTTCCTTTACTCGTCGCTTATTTTGTCGAGTTCACACTCTATAGAACAAAAGCAGGCTAAACAAAACGCCGCCGCCAGCGACACCTGACGAAGTGAGAACGAAACACGATACTTGGTTACACAATTTGCTCTACAATCGACTCTATTTTACTAAATTTAGAATTCAATTTAGAACAGCCGAAATGATTTTTTGCCATTCAATTCCTCCATTTGAAATCGAACCTTGAACTCTATGGGGTAGAGCTTAAAGCGTATAATTATAATTGATGGTAATAAGATTCAGTACACGCGTGATAGCGTCTGCCTTTCGCCAAGTAGTTCTGTATTGGAATAATTTTATAGTTATTACTTATTATTAGAGTATACCATTGTATTGTGCTGTTCACAGATATTGTGCTTGAATCGATACATTAGAATAGAGAAAGCCATCGAGTGTAAATGGATGGGTCGTTAAAATGTAGATTGCTAGAGTTGTATGTTCGGTTCCCGTTTGTAAGAAAACTTAGCTTAAAATTGTTTATTTCTTTACGATTTTAATATTTAGAAGATTTTGTTGGGTAGCGATATCTATACCATAGCTTAAATATAACACAAATATCGATTCTTTTTATAAATTTTTCTAAGTATACTTTAAAACGTTTTGACATGTAACTTATAGTCTGTTTTTATACAGACAAAAGTACAGTTTCATTTCAAAAGTTACAATATCTGGAGAAACATAGAAATTTAAGAGGTATTCAGAATATACATATAAAAATGTATGCACAGTGCGGCCATTGAACCTAACTGGTCTCACTAGATAATATTAATGCAATAAAGATTACCTTCGCATGATCTTAATTATTATTTTGGAATACTAAAACGATTTGTAACGCTTCTAAATTACGAGAGCGGGCTTCGGTGAAGCATCTTTGAAGGTAAATGAATTACTAGAGACAGATATATACATATATAGATATATATAGTGAAGGTTAGTTAGTTTTATAGTTATAATAAATGTGGTATGGAGTTCAAATTATTTTGTAATGAAGCTACCGGGAAGCGTGTTTGAATTCGAAGCGCGAAGATCGTTAAACTTTGGTAGTTATATATGTATATGTACAAACATATATACTATGTTATTGCTTTTTTGTTTCTATCGCTCTAGGAAGAGAAACTTAGTGTCTAAGCACCTCTCTATTTTTTACTTTTTTATATGCGGGAAATAGTGTAAAGCTCATAAGAGTTACTTGTATGTACATATTGCATGAAGAAAACTATTTCATAATAATTTAAAAAATTCTTATTTTTTAACTATTGCTTGGTGATTTAACATTTAAGTTCATTAATTATCATTATTTAGCTCATATTTCACTATAATACTACTATAAACATAAAATTCTGTCTAAAAATAAATTAAAATCTAAATTATAGTCTGAATCGTTTGTCTTGCATAAAATTAGCGACATTACGTTATTTGCACCACAACTTGTTTTTTTTAAACATTTACTGTTAAATATCAAGTTTAGTATATTTTAAGCTTTAAGCTCTATGACATAGAGGGTTGAGTAGCAAAGCTCAACGCTGCGCTTGGTCTTGTATCAGACCGAGAAAATTGAATACATTTAATTCAAACCTACAACTGCCATGTTATCGGGAGTTCTACGTTACTGTGCTATGGCAGTCTAAGCTCTATGTAGACATATCTAGAAGAGACGAAGCGAAAGAGAGAAAATCATTTAAAGAGACGAAACATTTATACATAAAAAAAATAGCATAATAATTAACGCTTTAGAACAACTGTGAGAATTGAACCCACTATCATCACGTTTACAGTCAGATGCTCCATGACGTCACGACGAAGAAATTTGAATTAATTTTCTACATTGCATGTCATTATAACAAAATAAAGGCTGAGAAATACATAACCGAACTAAACTAAAAAGGAACCTTAAAACGCAAATGATTTTAACTAATAAAATCCAACTAAGATTCTTACTTAAACAATTGTACGATCGTATTGCAAAATGGCGTCAATTAACTTAAAGGGAATGTACCGATTGTATCTGTGACCTAAGAGTATCCGGGTTCGAACCCGCTACCGTTCGTCGTGATTTATCTGCCCAGGGTTAATTGAAGAAAGACATTGTTTTGACTTATTTGTTTAAACGTGAACTTCGCATCATTAACGCGCAGTCCTTTTAGTTCGAATTGGATCTTGGATGCAACTTGTTATTTGTGTTCTGTGTTTTGTGTTGTTTAAAGAATGGTTCATTTAAATTTCTTTTTAAGACTATAGAGCCTATATTTAATGTATTATTACTAATTATATTACTTATTAAAATAATATAAGCTTAGAGTTTGGGCTTATAAAGCGGTAAAGCTAACGAAATAAATTTAAATTACTTGAAGGAATTTTCCAATAATATATATATATATATAATATATATATATATATATATATATAGATATATATATATATATATATATAAATATATATATATATATATATATATATATATATATATATATATATATATATATATATATATATATATATATATATATATATATATATATATATATATATATATATATATATATATATATATATATATATATATATGATATATATATATATATATATTATATATAATATATATATATATATATATATATATATATATATATATTATATATATATTATATATATATATATATATATATATATATTATATATATATATATATATATATATATATATATATATATATATATATATATATATATATATATATATATATATATATATATATACTCAAGCAATTTTGTTGAGCTATTTAGTGGTTTAGGGAACCAGTTTTAGACGCTATATACGTAAAAGGATAAATAAGTTCCGAAACAGACGAAATTCAACGCACACGTATCAAGAGACTAATGTTAATGTGGATATGACTTTAAAACTTGCAAACACCTGTTGTTCTAATTCAATTGCTATTATAAAGGCTTAAGGTATATTTTGGAATATTGTGAAAAATGATTTTGACAATGCGATGCATTTTTTAACGTAAGCACAGGCGACAGTTGCTCACCGGTTTTCGTATTTAATTCGCAAAATGTAGAGACGTTTTCGATACAATGGCATTGGCTGGTATCGGCAGGCACTGTCAGACGAGACGTTGAGTGATGAGCGGGTTTGGCTATAAAGTGGATGCGATTCTTTGGTAAATAAATGGTAGAGCGAGTGCAGTGTTTGCGATTTTGGTTCTGTATTTAGATATATTTTTATTAAATATTTTTGTTTTGTATTTAACGTATGTACCTATATAGTTTTTTTTATAAATTAGTATAGCTAACTTTAAATTGATAGGGTTAATAATGTAAACGTGCATAAAGACTTGATCTTTAAGACTTTATTTCAAGTCAAGTCATTAAAATTATGTTGGGGCAACTTTATATTACTTTACATGCAAAAGTATGAAAATGGAAAAGTAAATACATGAATTTAGGGTTGAAATATCCTGAAGCATATATATATATATATATATATATATATATATATATATATATATATATATATATATATATATATATATATATATATATATATATATATATATATATATATATATATATATATATATATATATATATATATATATATATATATATATATATATATATATATATATATATATATCACTCACATTTTCCATATTACATAACAAAATATAATTTTTTGCTAATAACTACGGATCCCTAAAATCCAAATTCGAAATAAGCCACGTATCTTCGATAGAATAATTTAATCATGATTTCTGTTTGGTGGAAAAGTTCCATCATCAGATCTTGATCAATATTTTATAAGACCACCTTAGGGATTATAAATAACTGAAAAATTTACGCATACCGACGTGCTCTTGCCAATGTAAAAATATATATATTTTCATAAGTGACTTTAACAGGTTAGTCAGAGAAAATTTATTGTAAGACACTACCTAAGTTTCAGACAAGCTTAGTGACAGAACTTCATTGTTTTCTGAATCTATCAAAAAGTACATCTCTTCATTAATATCAGTTAATATAATTAAAAATAGTGTAAGGTAATCATATTGATTAACTTATACTATTTTTTATAGTTTCACGCTTTATCTCGATCATAGTAAGGTAGGTAGAAGGAACAGCAGCTGTTAAGCTGTTAAGAAACTTCTTTAAAGCTTCCCGCCTTTCGAGGCGTTGCGTGTTAAGTGGCAAAACCAGGGCGAAAAAATAGAAATGAAATAATTCCTTCTCTCCGAATTGGAATCGAACCTATAAACCATCGCTTTTACAAATAGACGCTGTGCCTGTGCCATGACGGAGTCCTGTGTCTGTATTTTTGTATTTAATATAAATCATTAAGTCATGAAGGGCTAATTTAACAACGTCATATTTTAGTACTTCCAAGCTTACATGTACATTTATATATCAACATTACATGGTTTTTTTCAAAACATCCCAATCAAACATGTTTATTATCGATCATAAAATGAATCGTTTCGAAATTAGCGACTCTCGTTATACATACACTGTTACAATTTTAACTGGCAACTCGTCCATCATAAATTAACTTTGTTCATCCCCATTCATGTTCACGCCCACGTTTAAATACGTCGAAAGCACTTTATTGTTGGTTTTTGCTAACATTGTAAGAAAATATTTTAATTTCTTTTGAAATTATACTGATTGAAGCCAATTTTGGGGTAATGTGGTGCAATTATTGTTGCTTGATTGAACAATAGTTGTGAATTTGGTTCTTAATTCGATGTATAATTGTTTTTATGATAAATTAACATAAAAAATAGCAAAATAATGTTTTTACAATATATTACGTTTAGATTAAATTTATTATTGCTTACTAGTAAGCGCTCTGGAGTTCTGTCACTAACGCCACATAATATCCAAAGCATTCTAATATTGGGAAAAAAGTCGGAACATTAAGCTTTCTTCTGTCATAATACGGGAAATGCTCATATTTCTCTGCATTTTTTTTATATTTAATTAAATAACCAATAAACCATACTTTAAGAAATTAATTTATATATATATATATATATATATATATATATATATATATATATATATATATATATATATATATATATATATATATATATATATATATATATATATATATATATATATATATATATATATATATATATATATATATATATATATATATATATATATATATATATATATATATATATATATATATATATATATATATATATATATATATATATATATATATATATATATATATATATATATATATATATATATATATATATATATATATATATATATATATATATATATATATACATATATAGAGCTATATAGGTTTTTAACAGATTGATAGTTATAAAATTTCACAAGCGCAAACTAAAACAAATGGGTGCAAGCAACAACCGAGTAACTGATAACTGAGACTGAATTAAAATATTCTCATAATTCGCCAGTGCATTTCAAAATGGACCCCGATAACCTGACTGTTACTAAGAAATTCGTGTACTGTAACGTGGAAAAGACATATTATGTTATTTATTTAATTTATTAATAAATTTATAATTTATATAAAATATTTTGATTTGTATATTGTGTTTAAAAATTTTAAAAATTTAGCCTTTCCAAGGTTTTCCTATGTTGTCAAGACAAAAATTTTTATTTGTATTTTAGCAATCAAGTACTTAATAAAAATGCCCAAAGTGCCCTTTTTAATAGGATGCCTGGAAGAGATTATAGTGACAAGGCGGCTTTTTTTTAATTTATTATCATTATGTTTTAAAAATGTCCAAATTTTGGCTGGTCTTGACTAGGCTTTATCTAACAAAATGCAAATTACTATTATAACGATTCTACTTCTAACTATAATGATTGTTATATTTGTTAAAATCTTCCATTTTAATACATTTTTAAAACGTTTTAAAAGAAATTTGTTATCAAGGACTACTATAGAGCGTTTGAAACTTGAAATTTTCATAAAAAAAACCTATATAATACAAATACAATACAAAATATAATCAAAAGAGTTTTATTTAAAAAGTTTTTGTAATTAAAAATACAAAAAAAGATATATACATAACATTTTGAACTCAATTGTACCTGGATATTCGGAACGGATAATACCTTTATCTGATGGCCCGCGCCAATATTCAGCCTAAATTATGCTATTCACTCCCTCAATGTAAATACTTCTCGATTAATATTATAATTTAAATACATTGTTTGCTAAAGCAATTTATTGCATACTTGTTATGAGAAACAGAGAAAAAATTGTTGACGATTTTAATAGAAATAAGAATTATATATGTATAAAATAAAAAAATACATAGAAAAGCTTTGCAAGGTTGGTTGGACGAAAACATCTCGCATATGATTTTTTTATAATATAGTAAATTAAGTAAAATAAACATAATATTCATACATTAACGTGCATAAGACATATATATATATATATATATATATATATATATATATATATATATATATATATATATATATATATATATATATATATATATATATATATATATATATATATATATATATATATATATATATATATATATATATATATATATATATATATATATATATATATATATATATAGTATACTGAATATCGGTATTATCAGCGGAATAATCAAAAAAGGCTCGGGAGGAGCAAAAGAAAAAGCAAACAACGGTAGAACGAAGAAATTATGATGCAACCAAATATGCGGTTAAAAAATTCCACAGTACAAATACACGAGCGGTTGTCCATTCCGAATACCGTTCCAATTATCGAAATACACTACCTATATTGAATTACTTATTGTTGATATCACGTTTAAGCTTTTTCCCCTTAACATGGACGTAATTGACTGCACCTATAAATAAATGTATCATACTAAACATATAATATATGTATGTTGCATTAGTAAAAACTGTATGTTTTATTCAATTAGGTCTTATACGAGAGCTCCCTTGTAGTTTTTTATGGAAATCTGCTATGACAGAACAAGTTTTTGGTGCTGTTGAAGCTTTTTAGATATTGTGTTGGGTGGCGTAACTTAACCCCGTGAATTGTCGAATGAAATGTAATTTTTTATTGATAATAAAATTATCTTTCTAAAGAATTCGCAGTCATTTCAGTAATTGAAATATATATATTAATAACCTTGATTATTTAAATTTAGTCAAAGTTACGATTATTATTATTTTTTGTTTTTTAGCTTCACGCTTTATCCCGCACATGGCAGAGTAGGCAGAGGGAACTGCAGGAGCCATGTGAACCTAGTGTTAAGACACTCCGTTGCCTAGTCCTTGCTTTCTCCGTCCCCGCGATTATTACGACGATTATTATAATATTATTATTTTTACTATATCTCTCAGTATATATATTTTAAATTATAATAAAAAAAAAGACTTAAATTTTACTATATATAATTCAAATTATATATTTAAACCGAATTACATTCACATAAAAGTTTAAAAGAAACCTCCGAACACCTCATTACCCTAATTAGTTTTAAAAAATCTAACAAAAGCAAAAGACTATTCCCGGTACTATATCAGATTCGTTAATGAAAACCGAGGTATCTTGTAAGCTTTATTAACTTTAATGTATGCAGATAGTTTAGCCGATTGCGCTAAATGTCACTGCTTAGAACGAACTTCAGTGTCATTTGACTATTGGTTTGTTCTTTTGTTACGAATAACTCGTTTGCAAATGAAATTTTGATGTTTTAATATGTTTTTGAAGTAATTTCCCGCTTTTTAGAATGATTATATTCAAAAGGCCTTTTTAATAGATAAAGATAGATGTTTGAATGAAATAAGTGTGTTACGATACTTATTATTGAGGACCGTTTTGGGGCAGAGGCGTAACATCTGCCTGTAAACGCGACGGTTTGTGGGTTTGATTCCTATTCGGAGGAGATGAATATTTTAATTTCCATTTTCTTTACTGTGGTAACTAGGCATAGCGCGGCGGTGAGTTCCGCAACTCAACACACAATACCTCAAAAGAAGGCAGAGATCAGGGAACGGAGTGTTTAAACACTAGGTTTCCTCGGTTCCTGCGGCTACCTCTGCCTACCCTGCTATATGCGGGATAAAGCGTGAAGCTTCAGAAAAATATATTAAAAAATCATTGAAATTCAATAAACTAATTATTGTGAATGGAGTAGCCATTTCTAAGTAAATATAGCTTAGGCATAACAATTAACTGAACCTATATTAATATCGAGAATTCCTAGCGGAAGCAAACGGCATCTGTCTCTTGGACTATAATCAGTTTTCTAATAGAGAAATAATGTTTGAATTAGCTTTCTACTTTTATTGATGTCATTCACATCATCTTTGAATAAAATATGTTTTCGTCGTGGCGCAGAGGCGCAACGTCTGCCTGTAACGCGACGGTTTCTGGGTTCGATCCCCAGTCGGAGAAGATGGATTTTTCTATTTCCATTTTCTTCGCTCTGGCAAACTAGGCAAAGCGCGGCGTTAAGTTCCGCCACTCAACACGCAATGCCTCGAAAATGGCGGAAAGCGGGGACGGATAAAAGCAGGGACTAAGCAACGGAGTGTCTTAACACTAGGTTCGTATGGTTCCTGCAGTTTCCTCTACCTTGCCCATGTGCGGGATACAGCGTGAAGTTAAAAAAAATAATAATAATTTGTAACGATGATTTGGTTTCGATGAAATAGAAATAATGTAATGTTTAAGAACCTGTAGCATGAGTACTTAAAAAAGATTTCTTAAGTCTATGCTAGGTTTTGTTTTTTATAATTTTATAGGCAGAAGGAACCTGGTGTATAAATATACAAATGTAAAATAAAATAAATATAAATATATAGATATTTATACATATAATTGATTCAAATTGTTCGAAGTAAATATGTAAAGAAGCTAAAATATTTATTTCTCTCAGCTAAATTTTAACAATAACTTCATTTTTATATATTAATAGAAGACCATAAGGAAAATTTATTCGCAGGGTAATTTCTTTTTATTTATAAACAAATGCGATCATTATTCAAGTATGCCTTAATGAATGATCATTAGTGTTTTTTAACAATGACTTATTTCACATTAACGACTACATATTATAATAATAGTAATAAATAAGAACTTCACATGACAAGCTTTGGCTTCAACCAAATACTAGTAAAGACCTAGATGTTTACATATATTAATAAATTATCTATATATAAATGATTGACATATTGGGAAAAAGTCTAGAAGTCGGTTATATTTTAATTAAGCTGTTATAGTTTCTTTTGGTCATATATAAATATAAGTACAAATAATTCTAAATTGTTTTAAATCAAATGGTTTTTTGAACTTATTTAAGTGAAAACGGCGAAATGGGGTTTTTCTCACATATTGTCTTGTAGAGGTAAAATTGAAATAGAAAGTGGCATAGTTATTAAATTGTGAAATATTTAAATAATAAGATTTTGCGCCTAAAAATAATAAATAAATTAGAATTATAAATCTATGTAAATTCATTATAAAGATCTCAATGTGAGTAAATTAATAAAAAAATTTAAGTTAGCACTGGCCATCTACATTATACACAGATGATGTTAAAAAAAAAAAGAAATAATATGGATAGATTGCCTTTAAGATAAGTATTTACAAATCCGCCGTATCATTTCCGTAATGGATACTGGCATTCTGCAATTATGATTATATATATTTATATATATGTATAAAAAATCAAATTATAGTAAAAAAAATTGCCTTAACATAGCATTTAATTGGATAATACTTTAGAGGTAACTATAACTAATGTATGTATGTAAGTGTGATAGAGGCCTTTACTTAAGCGTTATATTTAAACATATACTTGAATGAGACCTGTACGAAATTATTGCAAGAAATATATCTTCTATGTTATATCAATTGGCCAATTGCGTTATGTACTTACGTCCCTCTTAGGTTCCTTTTAGGTATTGTGTAACAACGGGTTCCCTCTTACAGGTTCCCTAGCATATTAAATTTCCATTAAGTAAGTGAAATATTTATATAATTTTGTTTTTGAAATCCAAATCATTCCGATTTTTAATATTTTTAATGAACATAATATGATTCTACATAATATGCTTAGAATGAAAACTTATATTTTGCGTTAAATTAATTAGCTTTTGTTAGTTTCTATTGTATGAATCAATTATTTTTATAACATACTACCTAGACTAAGAAACCTAGAAAATTAGCTATACGCTTTTTCCAGCATATAGCAGGGTAGGCTATAGAACCTAAGAGAGGTAACCTAATTAAAGAAACCTAAGGGAACTTAAGTAAGGAACTTAACGCAGAGCTTGTTACAAAAACGAGAAAATAAAAAAGTTTAGTGAGAACTAATGTTAAATTGAAATAACTTTCTAGTTAAATTTTAATGATTTAACCTCTTATTTTGTTATTGTAAAAAACATTTACATTAGCATTAGCAGAGGCTAAAGCTAATTAATAGTGAGATCTTCTCGAAGGAATACAATGATGTTTTTAAATGTAACTAATTTAATTTGTACTTTGCATCATCGTATTTTTTCTTCGGCCGAGTCGTGCAATATACGGTTTTCTTATTTTAACGCTCTACCGTATCACAGCTTTTTATTTATACACATAATGTGTTTATTTTAAGAACATTCGGTTAATTTATTCAAATAATAAGATTTATATATAATAATATGTTAATTTAAATCAATTATATGTTTACTATTACTATGTGATTTGCATAGAGTTCCAACTAATGAGTCATAGATAAGGTTAAATGGTATTTTTTTTAGTTTTACGCTTTATCCTGCACATAACAGGGTAGGCAGAGGAACCGAATGAACCATAGGAACCTGGAGTTAAGATATTTTGCCTCCTTCTTTCCGCTTTTCTTACGAAGCATTGCGTGTTGACTGGCGTAACTGAACGCTGTGATTTCCCATTTACCAAAGGGAAGAAATTAGTTTTAATGAAACAATTCATCCTCTTCGAGTGGGAATCGAACCTACAAACTGTCGCATATACAGGCAGACAGCTATTTCATTTAATATATCCTTTAAAATAGTACCTAGTAGTGATGAAGTGTCCATATAATACGATTCCCAAAGGGTTTCCAATTGTTCGATCTAGAACCATCGTCATTCAAAATCCATTGCAGTCATAATAAGGGAACTCAACTGATAATATCTATATATATCTTTTTTATATTATATTTACTTTCAATTGACAAATGATAAGAGAAAAACCAAAAACCATACAAACTCCATACTGTAATTTATCGAAATCTTGTTAATCTGCACGGATATTGCACTTGCAACTCACTTTATTCCGAACAATAAAAAATTCAATCTCATAACAAAAGTAGGAAAATACAACAAATTAAACATTGCGGAGTAAAAGTAGTACCAAGTAATTACCGTAGCATATAAAATGAAGAGGGCGGGTACCCGCGGCTCCCGTAATAAATAATAAACACAATTTCTTACAATAGAAAAATAAAATGAAAAAAATGTCAACAATACCTTCTAAGAGCACGTACAATGATATTAAATAATGCGTTTCGCATAACTCTTGTGGCGTACATTTTAAGAGCTAGAGTCGCGTTTTCAGGTTGTATTAGAAATTGGTAATCGTAAAACACCTTAGCGCGGTGTAATGTTGCGACTTAAAATATTTTCATGAAACTAATTTGCTTGTTTAGGATTATAGAAAATTGTAATATTGTTCTTCATTTAACTGAAAGTGTTGATGTGTGAAGTTATATTGAACATTTTTTTACTATTGTTGTACTCTATGTATAGCTAGAGATTCTTGTGTTTTATATATTTACGTTTTATGAAGTATTGGCGGAACACAACGCTGTTTTTGCAAAAGGAGAAAAAACACAATGAAACTCTGTAATAAATAAATATTATTAAGTTTACAGTACTATTAAGTTTACCGTCATGGTGCAGAGGCGAAGCGTCTGCCTGTAAATGCGATGTAAGTAAGTTCGATCCCCACTCGAGGAAGATGGTTTTTCTATTTCCATTTTCTTCGCTCTGGAAACTAGGCAAAACGCGGCGTTGAGTTCCGCCATTTAACACACAACGCCTCGAATGAAGTGGAAAGCGGGAACGGAGAAAGAGCTTATCAATGATATTGCTATACATATATCAGTTTTCAACAGCCCGCTTAAAGACAGTTCACTAACTAAATAAATAAAAGCTTCCTGAACATAAACTCTAGAATTACCATATTATAAACAAAGTAGATCTGCACTATAACTTTATATTTAGATCTTACAGTAAGACTATATAGGGTGTGCACTGTTCTTGTCGTATTAGTGGTTCAGTATAAACGCTTAGCATTCTCTTGAATTCCCAATTACTTACCATATTGGTATAGCCATTGTACGTACGGTTAGTTAGCGGCAGGTCACTTATAAGTCGGCTCGACTCGATTTAGTTTAGTAAATATATGTGAAATTTCTTTGGTGGAAAACGGAGAAGGAAGGAAGAAAAAAGTTGAAGAGCTATACGTACTGTATTTTAAAATGTGGGAAAATTATATATTTATTTAATAATCGTATTATTATTTGTGAAAATGTTTAAATATATCTTAAATGTATTGGAGTAGGTTAAAATTTTACTGAATTAGTATAACCATAGAGGGAAGCTAGTGTTAAGACACTCCGTCCCCATTTGCCTCAAATATAATGAAATAGTATATTTCGCACCTTTTTTAAATGACTTAAAGAAAGCTTTATTATTTCTTTATTTTTATGCATGAAACGCTATAAATATAAAATGAAATATTTCGAAAAGAATTGTTAAAAATACAGATTAGAATACTTACCTACCAATCAATAGTACATTCATATCTTTATAACGATCTATTTCAAAGTCTCTGAATTATAAACAAGAATGTCTCTTCTCTCTCTCTCTTTATCTGGTATTCATTACAAAATAGCAACTATACGTTAGTTCAGTGGTTCTTAAACATTTTTTGGTGCAGCAATTTAGGTAAAAATTAAGCACAATATGGAAGAAATAAAATTAAGAGTGCACGGTGTCCTAAGACAAATATTGAGTTAAAGTCAAGTCACAAATTGTTTTTCTATTAAATAAAAAATGCCAGAACTCAGTATTAATTATAATATCTGTTCTGCTTCCTCAATTTTGAAGGAAAAGTCAAAAACATCAATTCTTACAAAACTAGATGGTATTTGTACGTGTTACTTATTATGTTTTGGTCTCCATTTAACTAAAAACACTTAGCCCTACACTTTCTACCTCAACTTACGTCATTACGTATTAAGGAGCTCAAAGTTGTCACTTTACTTGAAACCTATTCTAAAATGAAGCATACATAAAACTACTATTATTTGAGAAGCACTGCATTTCACCCGGCTACTACAAGAGTTGAGAGCGAATAGAACTTACTAACTCTAACAAATACTAAAGACAGATTAGACTTTTCAGTCAACATGTACCAACATGTACTAGTTGCAATCTCTCCACAAGATTTGTCCAAAGTTAAGCAATTAAATGATTCATTGGCTTAAGCTAATGGACTAAGTTGCTTAAGTGCATATCAGAATTGTTACTAACGATGCCTTTTTAAATCGTCATAATAAAATTTATCAAACATGTATGTAGAGTCCTAATGGTCTCTTGTTTATTATTTTATTACCATTATAAGGATGTCATAAATATATATTTAGTGTATATTTATTTATTAAAACAAGCCAAAGAAATAATGAAACAAAAGTATATATTCATATTCTACTTTGTACTGTCTAATATATTTCTAAAATATGTTGTGTTATATAATATTAAATCTCTCTTGGAAGTACACAAAATAGAAATAAAAATAAATATATGTACATATATTTATGTACATTAAAATATATTTTAATATTGAATATTTTAACGAAAAATGACGGAAAACATTACTAGAATAATATAGATAATTTTTTTTAAATTTATCTACCTATCTACATGTGCACATCTATGGATCTCTTAGATGGATTGGAATGAAACTTTGTAAGCAGGATCTAGACTTTAATTTATTTCAAAAAATTTGATGCAGAACTAAGACAGTCCGAATGAATTACAATCAATAATGAAGTACTGCCACAACAAAAAATGCTGGCTCTAGTAAACAAATCGAAAACGGTATGGAGTGTTTTACTTTATGCAGCATTCAACACATATAGCAAATATATATATATATATATATATATATATATATATATATATATATATATATATATATATATATATATATATATATATATATATATATATATATATATATATATATATATATATATATATATATATATATATATATATATATATATATATATATATATGTGTTCAAAACACGATGAAACATTAACTATACACCATATTTCTCTTAGCTGCGTGACTCTAGGTTCCTTAGTCCGCCCATATTAGGCATGTTACCCATTTTGTGACAATTAAAGCTAGTGGCTCGCATCACGAACGCTATACCCATACGTGTTAACGTGCTTTATTAGATAGTAATTTTGTTAAATACGACAGCGAATGCGCGAATCTTGTTCGCTTATAAGGATTTTAGAGGTAAATTGGATATAAGTGTTATATTACAAGTGTCGTCGTGAATCGATATTGAGAGTATTTAGTATTCTCTTCATTTTTAATAATAATACAAGAGAAAATAATAATTCTTCTTGCTTTAAACTTTTTTATAAAATTAACTGAAACTTGACGACCGTTGTGTCGCAGAGGCAGTAGCGTCGTAACGCGACGGTGTGTGGGTTTGATTCCCACTCGGGGAAGATGGATTTTTCCATACCCATTTTCTTCTCTCTGGAAACTAGGCTGAGCCCAGCGTTGAGTTCCGCCACTCAACACACAATGCCTCGAAAAAGAAGAAAAGCAGGGATGAAGAAAGCAGAGACTAAGCAACGGAGTGTCTTAACACTAGGTTCATATGGTTCCTGCAGTTCCCTCTGCCTACCCTGCCATGTGCGGGATAAAGCGTGAAGCTACAAAAAATTGAAATTAAAGAAGTTTCATATTAAAAAATCTAGTTCCTTTGATTCTAACAGAGATATATATGTTATAATTTAATAATACAATATATTTAATTCTTGTATTTTCAATTATTTGACGGTTACTTACTAATAAAGGTGAAAATCCTTAATATTGTCACTTTACCAACTTTTCACTGTATGATAATAGATTCGTTACAAACACTACAAAGATATAAAATTCAATTAATTTAAAATATCCAAAACAATTTAAATTACCCGCAAATATTAACTTCACGTTTATTATACGAAAGTATATACAGAGCGTAATAAATTTTAAACTACTTTTAATATAGGATAAACAACAGATTTAAGTTGTAAAATTGAACTACAGGTCCAAGCGTAACTTGCTTTTATAATTTATACTCTATCTTTTAGCATTTAGCGTAGAATTTCCATTGAAATTTCGCTGCATTTACTTTGGAGTGCACTTTTATGATCGTAATGATTAGGACTTTTTAATATAGCCATATAATAACAGTCTGGGGTTTATAACACGCGCTATTATCGGCATTCGGAGTAATTTTGTAGTACTCTCACTAATTACCGCTTCTTATAGTTGTTTTATTTGTAATTTTAAGATACAAGATGCGTATAGTGTGTGAAGTTGTGACCCATTTCTTACTTATGCTATATGAAATACTATATTACACAATAGTTTATGTTTTTGTATACAATTATTATACATAATGTGTAATTTGAGTGAATAAAAAGAAAAAAAATATATAATTTAAAAATCAATTTTAAAAGAATATGACGTATTATTATAGTTTATTGATCATAAAAACTGTCATACATTTATAATAAGCGATCATAAAAATAGTAATAAAATATGACTATTCATTTAAATACATCGCCTTTATTAAAATTCGTTTACTTTTACTTTGATTTTTTTCAAATATTCAAGATAGAATTATGTTTTAATAGTTGCATGTTGCATGCATAGAAACTAAGCAGGCCTAAGCAGAGTTAGTGTGTTAAGTAGTCACTTAATATACTCTTTTGTTGTATTTATAAAATATATTTTAATTTGGCTAAAAATAGAAAAAAATTGAAGATTTATTACCTATTATTTATTACCTAACCTATAATGATTGCAAACAATATTACGAATGAACGAAGAAAACTAATCCTGAAACCTAATCTGCATAGGTACTAAGGTATAATTTTTAAAAACTCAATTAATTAGAGACGAAGAATAGGTAGAGACGAACGAAATAAACACTATAAGAAAATGATTAAATTTACCATATAAAAGTTATCTATAATATTATTTTTTAATAAGAGTGTGTTATAAAGTTTATTTCATACTAGTGTCCATGATCAGCCTCTATCACTATTATTTTTATGAACAACTTTAATTCTGTACGGTTGTTCAATTCTCGACTCTATTTAATTAAAAGAATCGTAAAAGGCTTATAAAAGCCGTTCTTTGAAAATGTGTGTTGTAAATAGTTTTATATTAATTATAAAGTGTAATTATCACATTTTTTTAATATATAGAATTTATGTGAAGCACTTCATAATTGTATACATTGAAAAATATATATTGTTCAAGTAGTTTGATCATATATTTAGTTTAGTCCAGTATTTCTTTTCTTGAAAGTATAGAATTTTATAAAGAAATTCTCGTTACGTAGTTTTTTCAAGCTTTATCCCGCATATGGCAGGGCAGGCAGAGGGAACTGCACGAATCATAGGAACCTAGTGTTAAGACACTCCGTTGCTTAGTCCCTGCTTTCTCCGTCCCCGCTAAATCTGTTAACAACAACAATTTGTAAACATATTGTTATATTTGAAACGTTCATTTTCTAGAACTGTAGTAATTTGAAATATTCCAGTAAAAGATTAGATATCAATTCTTATTGTATATTATGTAAGCAAATCCAAAATCTGAAAACCTATAATTTTCGAGATACATAAGCACGGTATCATAATTTTCATGGATGCGTTCTTTTTATTCAATTTGAGTAGAGTTAGAAGAAGAGCACCGACAATGACACGGACTGACCTGTAATTACCCTGCTCTTCCTCCGCAGACAAAATTACTGAACCAACCATTAACTCCAGGATTATAAAAAGGCTCGAGAAAAAGTTAGCTGTTACCAATGGAACATCAGGTCTGGTAGCCATTTGGAAATTAACCTTATTTATTTGTATTAGGGCTCATATTGATGTAATGAATAATTTGAATCACCAATGATGACGTAACGAAGTAATTTTGTATTTTTGATTGCATTTTAAGTATATTTTTATAATTTTTTCTCCAAATTTCATTTTTTGGTGTTTCTCTTCCTTTACAATTATACTTGCTATAGTGGAATTGTTTAGTATTATTATTAATACCATTGACGAATACTGTATACATGTTAGAGATAAAACAACAGAGGTAGTCTTAGATAAATTATTTCTATAGTTTTTATGTTTAACAGTGAATATACAATGACATTTAAAATGGCAAAAGTTTTGTCGCTTGTAATATATTTTCACATATGCTTTCTTGAACGAATAATCTCAATAAATAAAGACAAAATTTTTTGTTTATCATAATATAGATTATATTGATTGTTACTATCATTCTCGACAATATATGCATAGTCTACATATTTTTGCATACCATTCAAGCTAAATGCTTCCTATTTGTGATTTTTTTACCTCATTAAGTTTACTGTCCCTTATTAAGATGCAAATAAGTAAATGTAACTATAAAAATATGCATATCTGAGCAAGATCATCTAAGCAGCATTTAAATAATACATCTTGCTGAGATGAGAAACACCACTTTTTACAGTCACGCTATAAAGCTTTGAATGACGAACATCTGATGTGTGACCATGATAGATGAGATTTAAACAAAAAATTGAACATTCTTTTGAATACATTTCGTTTAAGAAACAAACGTATACAAATAGTTTTTGTTTAACATGAATTGTTCACTTATTTCTGTATTAATATAAGAAATGTCATAAAATTGCATCTTATGAAGCGGTTTATTTAACAAAATATAATATATATTGCTTATGATATAATTAAATTTGTCTTAAAATGTAATTATACAAATATTATGAGTAAAAAAAAATACTAAAATGACAAAAAAGCGTCTGAATCACGTATACCCAATTTCGTTGAACACAATCTAACGTTTCAAAAATACATAGCTATGTTAATAGCTCTCGAAACTCGCTGCTATATAATTTGCCTTCATATCATTACCGAAACTGGGATCCGGATGGATAATGACGAACCAAAAAACTGTAATGACGAATGGCATAGATGGCTTATTTACAGACTCTACATTTTTTATATTATTTCTATGTACTATTGTAAGATTGATATTAAAAATGTACTGAAATGTAGTGATAAAATTGAAAATACTTAACTATTAAAGCCTTACAAAAATCGAAAACCTTGGAAGGCTAGGTAAAAGAGGTTCAATCAATCAATCAAAGATGATTGGCACACTATAAGAGAAATTCAGTGGGTGATAATAATTTAGACGTGTTTCTAGTATTCCATAAGTAACAGTAATAATAACATAAACTTTCAGTTTAAGTTATTATACTTAAAGGATTGATTAGAATAATATTATAAATAAGAAAAAAAATATTAAATGAATCTATGTAAAGCTTAATGTAGATTAAAAATGTTTTCTTATACAAATGCGTATCTAGTTTCATTGCCAGATTTAAATTGCCTAGAACTTTTTGTGTGCGTTTTGGTTAAAATACTTATGAATCTTTTCGCAGCAACATAATTGAGGTATAATGATAAAAAATATAATATGCAATAATTTTTGTGCCTTGATAAGTAATTATTAGCTTTGTGTTGGTAATGGAAATAAATATTTTTTACTTAAATATTTTGTTTATTTCATTATCACAATAATTTTATATATTTCGTATTGTAAATTACACGAAAAGTAAAGCTTAAAGTGAGCTTTCATCCCGAACAGATAAGGAAAAGCTTACAAAGTAGAAAGCTTTTTTAATGTTTAATTGAGAACTCACTCGTACGTAAATAAGAATTTTTAGCGCAAACGTCTGTAACTTTGTCACGACTAAGTTACTCAAAGCTAAGAGTTAGCGGCGTATTCATGTCACGATTACCAGGATTACCAGTTAAGGTATTAACCATAGAGCAATGTCTACCAAAACCGTAAAATAAGAATAATTGAATTTAAATGTAGTATATTGCTTGCTATGACTAGCATGTATCGCACTTATAAATATTTTGGTAAAAGTTAAAACAGCTTTTGCTAGCTCTTTCTCTGCTTTTTATCTAAAGAGTTATCGTAACGTATCGTTAGAGTTGCGAGTATGTGTTCAGTGACTAAAACCAATGACACATATTGTCTAACCAGATCATAATTTATATATAAATACTCACCCGAGTGGAATATGAGCGCGACGGCGTCAGATACACTTAATTTAATGTAATATATATTAAGGCCCTTTTCGTTTACATCTTTAGTAGCTGTCTGACCTGACGTTTCCAGAAAGGTAGGGGCAAGCTCTTTATTACCAAGAATAATATAACAAATTATTTTTATACTCTACCCTACAATTTAGGTTGTATTTACTTTAATTCAGATATCGCGTGATGTGATGTCGTGTAAATAATGAAGGCACCAGGATAGTCCATAATTGGGCTCATTTGTTGTCACCATACAAAACTTGAGTTTAAGTGAGTCTAAGATCATCTTTGCCACTATTACCATTTAGTAATCATTATGCTCGAAAATAGTGAAATTGCTAAGCATTAGCTGTGTGTGATAAAAGTGCAGTTTAGTATATGATTACATGTGTAATTTCTATCTATGTCATGTTTTTAATAGCAAAATGGAAGAGTATAGTATTTTATCTTGTGTTTTTGTACTTGTAAATCTTTAAAATATTTAGGACCGTCGTGGCGCAGAGGCGCAACGTCTGCCTGTAACGCGACGGTTACTGGGTTCGATCCCCAGTCGGAGAAGATGGATTTTTCTATTTTCATTTTCTTCGCTCTGGCATCTAAGGCAAAGCGCGGCGTTGAGTTCCGCCACTCAACACGCAATGCCTCGAAAACGGCGGAAAGTGGGGACGGAGTAAGCAGGGACTAAGTAACGGAGTGTCTTAACACTAGGTTCTTATGGTTCCTGCAGTTCCCTCTGCCTACCCTGCCATGTGCGGGATAAAGCGTGAAGCTAAAAAAAAAAAAAAAAAAAAATTGTACAAGACCACGCATCTGTAAATTATGATATATATTTAAAAGACACCATTTGTTTTCTCATTAGTATTTAGTAACCTTATAATACTTCCAGCCTACGTAATATCAGTCTATATGCAGTAAAATCGCAATAACACAAGGTAAGTGCATATGAAGGGATAACTAAAGGTGCTTAAATCCTTTTCTACACACATATAATTTCTTAGAAAATACATTAGTTTTCAGTTTAATTTAAATGTTATTGCTTGTATTAAATGTTATATAACGGAAGGTGAATGTTAGAGGATTGTATCGTTGACTTAATTTTCGTAATCAATGTAGAGATAAGTGATAATTATAAGAAGTAGAATCGGGGATTTAATTAATTTAAAAAATTATCCGCCAATTAAATTTAACGTTCATAGATATTTCATATAAAATTGAAATTAACTAAATCTGAATAGCCTAACAACTAGAAAATTTTTAATTGAACAATGACAAAATGTTGTTTATATCAAATCAAAACGTAAAGGTTGGCGTGTAGAGTTTGTGTGAACCAACAAACAAATTATAATTTGTTCCGGTATTACATAGGTATGTATGTGAGTTAGAAGTATATAGGTATATATATGTGCATCCATGGGAATAGTCGGACGTTTCTAAATAATCGAATTGCCCGGCAATCAGTGTAACGGTAACATGGCCGATTGATTTTTTTCTATACTTTAATTTTTCCGACCGTAGATTGTAGACGCTTGTAGTAGAAGTGGCATATAAGAATGAGTTACATTTTTAATAAACAAAAAGTCAAATTGTTATATTTTAGCAACAGTTCTGACAGTCGAAAACTTGAGTATCGATTTTAAATAAATGAAAATCTAGGCTCACTTAAGTTAAGGTACTTCCCTATCAGCTGAATTATGATTTATTAAATCGTGTTTTAATGGCAGAAGTAAACATTGCGCCTTATCTTCTTACCAAAGTGAGGATATGAAGAAATTAATTTCCCCTACTGGAAACAAAAACGCCGTGTCGCTACGTCACGATAGCTATTAAATAATCCAATAAAAGTAAAAATTTAAGTATGAAATTGAAAAAAAAATTTAAATAAAATTTAAATATGAATTATTGCTCTGCTCTATGGTTTCTAATACACGAACAGTGTAACCGATCGGCTGATTGGCTTTTATAGATTATCCACTTTAATGACTTACGTTTATTTTTTACATTCTTCTCTAATTGTAGATATTATTCTGGTGTGTTTAATAGTTTTAATTGAACTCCATTACAGAAGTGTGCAAAATAATATTATATTTATATGTACATATATATTACGATTATGTTTTAATTACTTTCAGTTTCCGTTTCGTTTCAAAATTTAACATATAATGTTAAAAAAATGTTCACAGCGGAATTTATAGAGTCAGCTAAAAGAAGTTAAATTATTATCAAAGAAATTAAGTCAATAATTAAAAATTATATATATTTAATAGTTTATCAATACATTATTATTTTATGTTGTCTCAGTAAAAAATTAAAAATCTCTCACAGGGACAGTAATAAGCGCTTAACAATTAAAGCTATATATCTGTCATGTACACATTATTATCGATTCGTTATACCGCAGCCATCAAAGGTTATCGTTTACAATTATTTAATAGACTTGAATTACAAGCTAAGGGCATAATGAATTTTGACGTAGAGCACTTTGTATGTATACACAAAATGTATATATATATGTTATTATATGACTAGTAATTTGTAGAGTAAGAAGCAAAAAGAGTCGTTGTGGCACAGAGGCGTAGCATTTGTCTGTAAAGGCGACAATTTGTGGGTTCGATTTATACTCGGTGGAAGATTGATTTTTCATTTTCACTTTCTTCGCTCTGGCAAAAACCTTATAAATATCTTTTAATTACTATGATATAAACAACATATTTTATATAAAGCTACAAAACGATAATGTACTGGTACAGACGTATATTTATATATAAATAACATACAATAACAACATAGCATTGTCATGAATAAACGAGACAAAAAATATGATTTCGACATGTGTTTATGATTTGTTTATAGATATAATGAACATAATCAAATTAAATTAAACCTTATGCGATTGGCATGAAGTTCAAATTTATTTGGAAAACTTTAATAATAGTTAAACACTAATGTATTATAATAAGACCATTTAGATGAAAACATTGGCAAGAGACTGATTGATATATCAATCACGTATAGCAAAGTAAAAATTTACGATGTTAATACTGCTGTTGAATTTAATAGATTCCTTTTTGCCAATTTTAGATGAGTTGTACTATGTACATATATTCTTGTGTTTAGTAGGATTTTTGTTAGCTTCACGCTTTATCCTCCATAGGAATCGGGAGAATCTAGAAAAAAAAATAGAATTTTAATAACTAAAGATAATACGCAAATAAATATAAAATTTTACTACTTTTACTAAACAGTATAAATATAAATACAATTTGACAATCACAAAATTATGAGTAACATAATTATTAACAAGTACAAAAGAAAATAAAATGTCAAACGGTTCACTTAATGACGTGAATAGGTTTTCCTTTACATGTTTTTTAATAGCTATTTTATGAGTTTGACGTGAAGCTAAATATTATGAACTGGCCTAAACGCAGAATAATTTATCATGTCATGTTAAATAGATTTATGGTGAACATGCTTGTTTTAAATATAATTAAATAAGCATTAAATATACTATAAAATATATTATGATAATATTTTGCCATAAAATAGCTATATAAAGCTTGTAGATATAGTATAGTCTATATCTTACTTAATATTAACTGTTTACAAAAGACAAGAGACTAGACACGTATTAATTATAATTAACTTAAGTTTATTTTTTTATAACATCAAATCTAATTTTAGTAACATCACAAAGAAGTCTTATTAGATGTTTTTTTTTGAAGCAAGGCTTAAAACATTTACTCGATTTACATAACTGACATGAAACTCGATAATTGTTCTATTGAAAGTTTAATAACTGCATGCTCTATTAATCTTCTCGCAACGGGCCTCTTAGGGTCGATACGTGGTCACTTATTGCTCTGTCAGTCACTTGTACACTGAATTAATGAATTTTGCTATTCAATACATTGAAATACACGATCTCGACGATTTACGATTTTGAGCTCTACATTTTAAAAATAGAGTCTATATTTGATATTTTTCGTCTTCTGCTTAGATATGTAAGCGCTTAACGCGTACTTTAAATTTTATCAGTTTCACGTGATACATGTGTATATTACTGTTCGCTAATGAATCTTCGAGGATAAATCACCACCTAATGTATGGCTTAAAATAAAGTACTTTAATTTATAATAATATTTTAAATTATATTCATACTGTAGATGGACTGATCAAGGTGGAAACAAATCTAAGAGTGATACGTAAATTATCTAGATGAGCGAGTTCTTACCTACTCTATAAAATGTGTAAATGTAAAGAAATTATACAAATAATATTAATAGCTACAAGGTATGATGTTCTTTCCAAAGATATCTTTCACACTTCTTCAATAGTCTCTTCATGATCGCTCGTCAGGGGTCCGCATACCTGTGACTTGCTTGACCTTTGTAGTATTCTTTATTATACTTGATAATAAGTATCACTTTGTTTTTGTTTATTTTGAATGTAATTTAAAAAATATTTACTGACTGAATAATACATAAGTTTTATAAATTCTAGTTTAATTTGAAAAAAAAAAGATTTCTTTAATATTTAAATATTTTGATAGCATTAAAAAATAATTGTAGCCTGAAATAAAAAAGAAATCTCAAACAAGCTCTACATTTAATTTCTAAGAAAACTTTGCAAATTGTACAGTTTTTTTGTGAGTAATCAACTTATTCGATGTAGCATGTTATTGAATTTTGTATTAAAATTAATTCTAATTCGTATTAAATGCTAATGATTTCCTGTGACTTTGCCGAATATTCTTGTATGGAAACTGATAAGTTGATTAACTGTATCAAACCTCGATAATATTTAGATTAGTACTGATATTTTGAAAATTATTTTGATAAAATATTTCATACTTAAAATGAAATAAAATCAATTACATATTATTCAAAATTTCCCTCGATTACATATAAATTGACCAGAAGTAGAGACAAATTGACAATTTTTAAAATTGTACCTTTATATAATTATAACGTTATATATGTAATTTTTTGGTGTAAAATATGAATAAACCATATAATTAACTCATGTAAACCATATAATAAGCTTACTATTATCCTATGTCCGTTAAAATCACTCTTTTTCCGTTGTTCTCGCTCAGTAATTAAGTAAAAATTACCAACATAAAGGATGTAATCATCGGCCATACAAATGATAGGATATACCAAATTAAACCAAATTACCATACAGTTTATCAAAAGCCATCTAAATGTTAAATTGTTATCTCAACATTGCTAATCAGCGTGAAAAAATATCATGATGTGAGCACATATATGTATATATGTTTATTAAATTAATTTTATTTAGCATTTAAAATGGTATGTATCCATTTTAAGTGGAAGGAGTTTGTATATTTTTATATAAATTATATTTGATAAAAAAAAGAAAAATGTAGAGGCTTTAGATTATCATAATTACTGTTACCTTGAAATTATGTAAAGGCTATAGAGAAAACATATATGTATAAATACAGTGATATATATAATGAATATATGAATATGAGGGCCGTCATGGCGCAGAGGCGTAAGCATCTGCCTGTAAACGCGACGGTTTGAAGGTTCGATTCCCGCTCGGGGAAGATGGATTTTTCTATTTCCATTTTCTTCGCTCTGGAAACTAGGCAAAGCGCAGCGTTGAGTTCCGCCACTCAACACGCAATATCTCGAAAAAGGCGGAAAGTGGGGACGGAGAAAGCAGGAACTAAGCAATGGAGTGACTTAACACTAGGTTCATATGGTTCCAGCAGTTCCCTCTGCCTACCCTGCAATATGCGGCATAAAGCGTGAAGCTATAAAAATATATATGTATATATGTAAAATTTCAACTCAAATATCTTACATTTGCGTCATGGTACCGTGAATTATTGTATCATTTACATAAAGTAAACATAGGAAATTTTATATATTTGATAATTACTTTTCCATTGACATATCTCTGCAGTAGTCGCATTCATTATATAGTCTACTTCTGTCATATTATTTACATAATGTGATTTTAAATCCATTGAGAGTTCGTATAAAATACTTTTTCTTTCCACTAATGTCACATATAAACATTTTATATAAAATTAATCGTCATTAAAAACCTACTAATCGTTCGACGATTTTAGAAAAAAAAACATTATAAATAGAAAAGAATTGGATTTTGCTATGTTAATTATCTCTGATAGTTATTGTTAATAAAAAATATGATGTACTTACTTGAGGATCGTCGTAGCGCAGAGGTACAACGTCTGCTTGTAACGCGACAGTTTCTGGGTTCGATCCGCAGTCGAGGAAGATTGACTTTTCTATTTCCATTTTCTTCGCTCTGGTAAACTAGGCAAAGCGCGGCGTTGAGTTCCGCCACTCAACACGCAATGCCTCGAAAACGGCGAAAGCAGGGACTAAGTAACAGAGTGTCTTAACACTAGGTTCGTATGGTTCCTGCAGCTCCCTCTGCCTACCCTGCCATGTGCAGGATAAAGCGTGAAGCTAAAAAAAAGAAAAAATGATATACTTTTGATAGAAAACGCAGATATTGCTAGTTTTGTCCTGATAATTAGGTACGGAATAAAACATGGTACTCTACGTAATAACAAGATTATGTTAAAGCTGGACAAATATGTATTCGTATATATATGCATAATTATATTTAAAGAATTTGGCAAAACAAGTTGTACAAATCGTGTAATAATTAGATCTATATCAGTTGACGTATCAATTGGGCGACAGTTAATATTATTTTTGTTAAATTTTTAGTCTACATATTGATATGGATTGAGATTCTAAATTAATCTAGATGTAGTTCTTAAATTATGTCCAAAATTAAAAATTTCATTTAACTCTTTTGAAATATAGTAAATTTTTCTTTTTCTAATTACATTCTTATTAAGATTATTAAATAAAAAAGTATATTACAAAACATATACAATAATTTACTATTATAGACGTATATCAATGTAATGTAAAATTTTCTTATAAATATAGACTAAGTTCAATATAACTTCCTATCAAATTACCGCGATTTAATTAAAGTGCTCTGCTATCGCTCTTCATGGTAGCGTCGAACATAAAACGCTACTATATCAATCACTTGCCTATCCATTGCTGGTAATGTCCAACTACATAGCCTATTAACCATTTTAGTACTTGTAATGTATATTTAATTACAAAATATTATAGCAATATGTAATATAAATACTTAACATTACTACTTATATATAAAAAGCGTTAGTGACTGGAGAGATAGATTCAATGTATGTGAAACATTACGAAGGCATTTGTATGAAGGAGATGAGAACACTAATTATGTTTCTATGGAGCACACGGGGTGTGGCATTCCATTGGGCCGTTGAACCTCTTATGTAGAGTTATTACAATATTAGATATGACTGGTTTATATATATATATATATATATATATATATATATATATATATATATATATATATATATATATATATATATATATATATATATATATATATATATATATATATATATATATATATATATATATATATATATATATATATATATATATATATATATATATATATATATATATATATATATATATATATATATACATATATGATATAGAGTAAACTAGTAGTATATTTGTAATATACAAAAAATACTTTAGAGGTTTCTATAAACATTGAAAATGGTAATGAACTAAAGAAACAATGAAATTTCGTTTAGTATTCTTCTTATACAAAAGACTGGGATTTCTAGAATCTCATAAATTTAGTAAATTGATACGTTAAAAAAATTATTATTTCGTTTTTCAATTAATTTGGAATAAAAACATTTCCAACATTAGTTGTTTAAAAATATGAAAAAAAAACCTCCCGATTTCTCTACTGTAGTTAGAGATTAACAATTTAAATTGTTTTGCTTTTATAGTACTTTCTAACTCTATCTTTTCTGTTACTTTTTTTTTGTTTTACACTTCTAAGTATCACAGCTCTATGTTTAGGAGTTGATGATGTGCGCTATCACAGCGTAGACACGCGTAGTAGAGGATCTCGTTCAAAGGCAATCAGCACTAGACTGGATTAGACTTAAATTTAAAATATATATTAAAAATGTTCTTGATAATTTTAGTGAATTTTCAATTTTAATGTAAAAAATACAATTTAAATTTTAATTATTACTATTTTCAAATATATTTAATCTAAAGTATTAATTAAATATAGTTGCCGAAGCGAGAGAAACTTCACAATAAATCAGATATTACAGCAGATTCTGAAGTTATTTTTAAGAAATACGAAATATTAACGAAATTATCATGTTATAGTTAGTGTTTACGAGATAACTCTCCCAGTCTCTCCAATTCCGACAGAAAACAGAGAACAAATAACTATTAGATTTTCTCTTCCTTTAAATAAATAAATAGATGAACTTGAACGAAATTATATTATTAGTATTTAAATAATATAATAGTTTTTTTGTTTTGTTTTGTTAGCTTCACGCTTTATCCCGCACATGGCAGGGTAGGCAGAGGAAACTGCAGGAACCATAAGAACCTAGTGTTAAGACACTCCGTTACTTAGTCCCTGCTTACTCCGTCCCCACTTTCCGCCGTTTTCGAGGCATTGCGTGTTGAGTGGCGGAACTCAACGCCGCGCTTTGCCTTAGATGCCAGAGCGAAGAAAATGGAAATAGAAAAATCCATCTTCTCCCACTGGGGATCGAACCCAGTAACCGTCGCGTTACAGGCAGACGTTGCGCCTCTGCGCCACGACGGTCATCAATATAATAGTCAGTTGCAGCTATTAACAAAATCAAGCTTTATAAAGTTTATACAGCGTTGTTCTGCTTTAAAAGGCGAATGCACCAAACAAAACTTGCCCTTCTCATAAAGAATGCGCATCTAGACGTATAATAAAGTCGTAAACAGTCCGCCTGTACGTCCAAATATTTGTGAAGAAAAGCCATATATTTCTTAATTGACGTGTGTAGAATCTGAAATGTCGTTTTGATATAACATTAAGTATATAAAAACCTATATGAATGAAATGAGAAACTATATTTTGGGAGCCTGTTGAATGTAAACGGCTCATTTTGTTATAAAAAATGAACTAGGATAAATTACTACGAAGATATTGAAGAGATGCTGATGACCTTTTACTACTTGGTTTATTATGTGACAGTCCTTAGTAAATAATCGCTTCGTATATAGAGATCTGATGTAGAGCTATCATTTTCCAGTAACATGTCAAAAATACTATTAAAAGCTTATAGAACACAATGAAAAAAGCTTTGAATTCTTTAGCCAATGACATAATATGAATACAGAATTATGAAAACATATAAAAATTGTGATTTAAATAAGAATATATTACAAACTAAAATTCGCAACCAAAAACATTATACAGAACAATATTTGCCAAAGTGACTCTACATTTAACTAATCGTACGCGATCGTGTTTTTGTTCGATTT